>CM076576.1:19938319-20143325 GCA_034641835.2 Pinus albicaulis | reverse complement strand
TTATTATAGATTTTTCTTTGAAAAGAATTATTGAGAGTTAGGTGCAAATGCACAATGTTGTGTAGCATTAGTGTGATAAATATGGGATAGTGCAAAGCATAGTTTTGAAGATTAGTCTAAGTTATTTCTGCACTCAATCAACTCCTGGCCAAGTTACTGTTGGTTGAAATCTACTCAATTGTTGTCTAATGGATAGAAGGTCTTATGCACAACAGCAAGGAAAGATGAGCCCATCACAAGTACTTTGTCCCTTCACCATCGCTACCTTTTATATTCTTCCTCAAACTCCCTCTCCTCCAACCTCAATACTGGGCCTAGTAGTAGAATGAGAAATAATATTTACGCCTTTTAGCAAGAATCCAGAAGAACTATGGTTTTCCAAACTGGTTAATGAACTTACTTCTCTTCTGGCAAGTCACCTGGTGTGCCAGCAGCTTGGTCTCGATGGTTCTCTTCCTTCTACTCCTGGTTCAATTACCATATCTTCATTGGAACCAACACCCCGAACTCCACTAGACAACGATTCACCATTTTGTAGTAGTGATTCGCCATTTGTACTGGTGATTCACCATGATTTTATAGGATAATATAATCTCGTGGATTGATCTTCTGTGGTTGGACCAAAAATGAGTTCAGGATAATCATCTTCAACATTAACCATATCTGATACAGAGTCTATTTGCAAAATTCTAGACACCTGATTTTTATATGCACTATTTTTCACCAACTTAGACAAGGGCATGGACACTTTCAGCTTAGAAATTTCATTCTCCAAATTAAAGGAAGGAACCTTTTCTACCTCTTTAATGGGAGGATATTTTTTCTCTACTTTCTCCTTTGCTACGCTCTATTGGTTCTTTTCAATTGTAGTATTAATCGCCGAAGATGTTTTGCTGGAGGAAGGATCGGCCAACTCTTTCCCTTTCTTCTAAGAATCGTTCTTCATTTGGGGCTCTTTTCTCCTCTGAATGGGAATAATCTGACCATCTCTATTCCTCAAGGAATACTGCTTCGGTTGGGCCAATAAAGCATTCATGTATCCTCTTTGGAAGTCATCTCACTCTTCTTCTAACACTGTATCGTTAGCCAAAATAAAATCTTTGTCCTTTTGAATGTCTGCAGTCGTTGTGTATTATTTTTCCTCAGTAAGAAATATGGGCGCACCATATGCAGTGAATAGATGATTGGCTTCAATCATAGGATCATCATCATCTATCTCCATTCCTTGAACATAATTTTTCTACAAAGGAGTCTTGATCTACTGTTGTGGTGCTGCTTGGTCCTGCGCTCTCTGTTCTCTTTATTTAATTCTGAATTGTGGTTGCTGCCCTCTAAAATTTAGATTCCTGATTTTTTCTTTAGGCCTGTCCGAGGTGGTTAATCGATCAACCAACTTTTCCACTACCCAGATCAAAGTATCCATCGTGCTGTCTGAAGGAGACGCTTCTTCTTTCACCGTGACTCTCTTTTCATCTCTAGTCCGCGCTCTTTTGGCTAACAGATTCGCTTCTACACTTATAGCTATCTTCTGCATGTCTTCAAGCATAGTGGGATCTCTCTCTCACAGCTGATATGCCATATTAGCATCGAAACCATCTGGAAATTTGAGCAAGGCTAATCCCACAGGAGGTTAGAGGTTAGTCGGAATAGCATTGTATACAGCGTTGAATCTTAGACAATAATCTTGTACAGTTTCACCCACATTTCTCTTAATATTATCATACTCAAACAAAATTTGTAGTGGGTTTTTCTTTACCTCCCACTGGTCTAAGAATTGTGTATGTAACTCCTGCAAAGTGCGGATAGAGCCCGCTAGTAAGGCTCTGAACCACTTTCTAACTTCACCTCGAAAACTTTAGGAAAACAACCTTGTGGTTACATTCTCTGCCTCTACCTCATGAAGATCAAAAAATTCATTCATCTTATCATCATGTTACTGGGCTGTGATGCTTTGAGTGGCATCAAAGATAGGAATTTTACTTTGATAATTAGCAGGCATATCATTCAGAACCTGAGGTAAAATGGAGTGTAAAAACTCTGGTAAACTTTATAAGTATATATTATTATTGATAAAAGATGAAAGATGAAAGATGATTACAATGGGGAATCACCAAGGCTTTAAATATAGCCTTATGGTGTCCCTTGGCGAAGAGGCATGATCTTTGATCATGCCCTTCCACATTAATAAACCTAAGATAACTATATCTAACTAATAATTAATAAAATATACATAAAATAAAACCATGGGTGCATACCAGGCAGCCATGAATCGAGGTGGATTTGCAACAGTGTTTGTACTACTAGGATTTAAGGGAGGTGTTGATGGAGGAGATGAAAGCTGGGAATCGACTGATGGGAATGCTGATGAATTAGGAGGAGGAAATGTCATTCCTGATGACTATGAAGGCTCAGGGATATTGGTTACAATGATAGATGACTGAGGGGAATTCAGAATGTAATCATCAATTGAAGTATTTTCCCTTTGAACTTCAATATCTACAAGAAATTCTGGATCTAAAACTATGTTATCAAGTGCAGTTTCAAATTTACTTCTAAATAAAGAAAGCTCAAAAAATTCATCAAAAGAAAGATATTCTACAAACAACCACTCATTGGGCCAAGTGTGGGATGTGAAAATTGGTCTAGGACTTAGTGATCCCTCTTGTCCTCTGATTATTCTTGGGATGATGTTAGGATTTTCGAACACAGGGGGAGGATTTGGATCAGGATTGGCCCTTGTGTATCTTCTTGAAGCCAGTGTGGTCAAATTTATTTCAGCCTAACAAACTCTGAACATCATTATCCAGAGTCCAGAAATTTACAAGAAAAAAAAAATATTACTGGGGTGATGAATATTTTATGCTAAATTAGCTCCCCAATATGATCGCCAGAAATGTTAGCACCTGATCTGGACCTCAGGCTGAAAAAGGAAAATCAGGGTAAACTTTAAACCACACTCAGCCTTGTAGCTAGCCCTACAAGGTCAGGAGAGGGCTCTCTCCGTGAAAAGATATTCAACAAAGTACAATTATGAACTGATTTTAGGCTAGGTATAATAATGGGAAAAAAAATTTAATAAATGAATTTTCAGGGATGTATGGAACAAATGGGACAGTTTGAATCGGAGAATTAAATCAGGGACACAAGTTATTTCATGGGGCAAGGTAGGTAGGAAATTTTAGAAATTAGGTTTAAATAATAATGGAATGGAAAGACTGGTGAGGAGCTAAAAAGGGCATAAGAGATGAATCCTTTTCAAACAGAAGAAAACACAGAATATTGAATGATTTCCCAATGCAGAGCATTAAAAATGGATTCTACCTATCTATCTTGAAAGCATTCAACCAGAGATGTCTATGAATGAATGGTACACATAAAAATTTACATATGAACACAAAGGAGAGAACAAGTGCTAAAACTCATACCACATGGATTCCACAAATCAGAGCTGCATGTGCTATTAATTCCCTGTCAAACTGTACAATGGAGCGTAGAGCGTCCTCCTTGATTTTCCACACTATTCCCTTACTTACTGACTTACAGACCAATTGCAAATGACTGAAAATTACATTAAATAGACCAGAAATGTGGGAAATAGATCCATAGAAGAAGGCAGTTGTTTTACCAACTCAAAACTGAAATCTGAACATAGGAGAGAGATCCAACAATCTGTCCTTGAAAGGGAGGAATAACAATAGATTTTGACCACTTTTGCAGATTCACTGATACGCTGGATGAAGGAAAAATAGGAAATCTGAAGAGCAGATCCATATTTTCCTAATGCTGTAGAAGTCTCTATCTCATATTAGCTTACGGCCTTTGACTGTCGCTTTTCTTTATTAAAAATCTCAATATGCCGAGAAATCCATTTGCAAACAACAAAACTGAAATTTATGCCTTTAATGAAGAAAAGATTCATTTTGATTGGAAGGGGCAAAAGGAAATGAGGTGGGGTTAAAATCGCAATCGCAATTGGAATCAATGGGGAAGAGGGTATACAATATAAAATGGAGCAATTAAAACATGGTATGCGATGGTGCAATTGCAATCGGGGATCAGAGGAATGCGGATATTGGAACAGGGGGTAAAAATCTCGATGCGATTGGGTAATACAATGGAGGGGTGAGGAAAAGCGGCCCGATATTGTAATAATGGAATCCTCTTTAAAAAAAATTAAAGGGAACCTTTGCACTTTACATAGGGAAAAGATTATTTTTTATATAAAGGAGCAGAGGGGTTTAAGGTGGGACCCATGGGTCAATCACAATTGCAATCGAGGCTTGGGGCGGGTACATTGCACAATAGAATCTCACCAATGCAATGGTGAATAAGCGATGAGGGGTGAAGTATTTTAAAAATGAAATAAAATAAAATTTGAGATTTACAAAGGAAAATGGATTTTTTATTATGAATGGGTGGAAGATTATATGGTGGGACCCGAAGGTCCATCGAAATCGGGAGATCGGAGGAGAGCAGAGGCAAAATGTTATGTGATCACACTGATTGTGATGGCGCGACGGTGTGTGAACCATTCGATTAGAGGGGGTGATCAATGGTGAAGGTGTAATCAGGGGTTTGCAATCAGCGGGGCTCAATCAGTTGAAAAACTTTATGGAATTCCAATTGTGATGGAGCGATGGAGCTTGGGCCATTCGATCGTCGATCGGATCAATGGTCAGGAACTAATTGGGCAAGGTCCAATCAGGAGCACTCAATCGCATCAGAGTTTTTGTGAATACAAGGGTTAATCGGAATGCACGTTCTACAAGTTGCGATTGCGATCGGAAAGGGAAGGGAATTGGATCGGTAGGGATTATATGATATAGAACTTTTAAAGCTTTATTATAAAGTTCAAAGGGTATGTGGGGAAGTGGTTTATTAAATCGCATATGTGTTTAAAAGCTTTTAATAATCGATTTTTCCATCGGATGGGGAAAAATGGGGTTTTATAAAAGAAAAACATAAAACTTTAATGAAATAAAGTTTAGGAAGAAATGGGAAAAGGGGTTGGTTTAGGGTATAGGGGACTTTTTCTCACTTAGGCATAGATTTCAATCCAGAAGTCAGTTTTAAGAGTGTAATATACCGTTGGAAATCTCTTTCTGGGCTATCTCTGTTGAACATACTGAGAACATGATTTGACACTGAAAATGCTATGGAAAACCTCTCTGGAGGGTAGGGCAGCAGCTTTATGGAGATAACAGCTTTTGAAGAGTGACTTATTACATATGATGACATAAAATTACATAAAGATGATAATTAAAAGTGAAGTATCATTTTTTCACCTCAAAACATGGTTTTGAGGTGAAAATTACATCAAGCTGAATAAAACATTTCTTTGATCTTCTCAGGTGTTGTGACTTTGATTTTATTGACATCCTCATGCCTTTGCTGATATTTATTAACACTTGACTCATTAATTTGACAACGGTGAGATCCTAGAACCTAATGAGACACATCCTATGACCTACTGACATGAATCACAAAGTAAAATTAACTCATGACTAAAGACCATAAAGAGGAGAATCAACAAGTTTCACATGAGGGAAAACTGATGGAAAATCACTACCATCAATGAATCCATGACCTATCGGAATGGTGAAAATTTATGGTGTGGGACTCCTAATATGAAAATGAAAAAGAGAAATTTTGATCACTGATGGTAGTATGAATAGACTGACACTAACACCACCTATAATTCCAATGAAACTCCCAAACTAATATTGACCGTTCGCATTCAACTCTCAGATCCGACGGTTAAAATCCGAAATCGCATGGAAAAGATGTGCGATCATCCAAATGCCAAAGCTGCGTGAAATGGGTGGTTTCACACTTTTATCTCTCCTCCACATGGAAAATTCCTATTGGATCGCATTCGATCCATCCCAAACCACTTACCACTTATAATCAGTGCAATAACCGCCTATGGTTTTCTGCCTCATGCTCCGAACTGCCTCTGCTCTGATATGACATGCATTTAATGCTGATACTATTTTAAGCCTAAAACATTATAAAAACTTCATATTGGATGCAGTTGAGCCCTTTTCTGCATTATCTATCCCTTTTCAAAGCTTTTCCAACTAAAAAATTGAGCGCCATTACACCATTTTCACACTCAAAGAACCTAAAAGACGTTTAAATTGTTGCCAAGAACACTGGAAGCATCCAATTGACCTCCAAAAAACCTTCAATAGCCATCATAAGAGCCTATATGACGCCTCAAAAACCCTGTTTCAAGACCTAATACCTGCGAAAACAGGTATTCCTCAAGAAAGTAACCTTCTCATCATCAAAAAGAGCTATTTATGTCAATATTAAACTTTGTGAAGCCTATTTCTCTACAGAAAGACCTTAATTACCTTCAAAGAGTGTATTTGTTGTATAATCCCTTTGAAAGATTCAAATTCTTTTACCAATGCTCAGAATCCCAAATTGTTACACTCAATTACTTAGTGCCAACAAAGTTAAGCCTCCAAAGTAAAAATTCATTTCATAGGTCTTCCCAATTCGTGAAAGCCGATATCCCTTCTTGCAGACGTCTGTTTCATTAACAAATTGTTTGATTTTTGCAGGTCATTAGAAAAGGAGAATTTGGATAAAAGAATCTAAATACTAGTTAAAGATATGTTTTACTCCAAGAATTTACAAGGAAATGAATTCAAAGGATATTCCTTAAAAAGATTCAAGGCATCAAAGTTAAAGAACAGTCATCCTGTGAAAGATAAAAGAGCATTTTAATGTAAAGATTAAAACAGGGCATTCATAATAATCAGGGTAAAAGGAAGAACTCACAGTAAAGGTTAAAGTTCAAAGTAAAGTAAGAATTCACAGTGATAGTGAAAATAGAACAGTCATAGAGCATCAAAGTTAAAGTGTATCAGATGAAACTACAAGAAAAAAGGACATTTGTGAGGGTCATGCTTGTGATGGACCTTTAAGGTCTGTCACCAATGTCACATATGGTGATGGTCCTTAAAAAACCGTCACTGTAAGTGTATATAGTGATGGTCCTTTATGGTCCGTCACCAAAGACATTTTCAATGACACTTTTGGTGAGGTTCGTTAAAGGCCCATCACTAATTCTCTCTTTGGTGACACTTCTAGTGACGAACTTTTAATGACCCTCACCAATGCTCTTTTTGTTACTTTGGTGACGGTCAAAAAATTTCCGTCATCATTGATCATTAAAAAACTGTCACTGTAAGTGTATATAGTGATGGTCCTTTATGGTCCGTCACCAAAGACATTTTGAATGACACTTTTGGTGAGGGTCGTTAAAGGCCCATCACTAATTCTCTCTTTGGTGACACTTCTAGTGAAGAAGTTTTAATGACCCTCACCAATGCTCGTTTTGTTACTTTTGGTGACGGTCAAAAAATGGCCGTCATCATTGATCATTCGAATGAGTTTTTGATGATGCTATGTGTGATGGTCCTTAAAAAACCGTCACTGTAAGTGTATATAGTGATGGTCCTTTATGGTCCGTCACCAAAGACATTTTCAATGACACTTTTGGTGAGGGTCGTTAAAGGCCCATCACTAATTCTCTCTTTGGTGACACTTCCAGTGACGAACTTTTAATGACCCTCACCAATGCTCTTTTTGTTACTTTTGGTGACGGTCAAAAAATGTCCGTCATCATTGATCACTAAAAACCGTCACTGTAAGTGTATATAGTGATGGTCCTTTATGGTCCGTCACCAAAGACATTTTCAATGACACTTTTGGTGAGGGTCGTTAAAGGCCCATCACGAATTCTCTCTTTGGTGACACTTCTAGTGACGAACTTTTAATGACCCTCACCAATGCTCTTTTTGTTACTTTTGGTGACGGTCAAAAAATGCCCATCATCATTGATCATTCCAATGAGTTTTTGATGACGCTATGTGCCTGTTAATATATTTTTTTGTCAAAATTTAACGATTTAATACCATTATTGTGGAGTATTTTTTATAATATGTCCAAAGCCATAGTGGTTAGGGTCAATCAATTTTTTAGAAGTAATTAGTGTGTATCATTTCCCTCAAGTAATAACTAGTCGAATAGAGATTTCCTATCATGATTCAACACATGATTCATATATATTAAGTTTATTATCTAGAAAATTCCCTTTAGATAAATTTCCACTATTGTGTGTAGGAAATATATTATTTAAGACATAATCAAGCTTTGACAATTCTATTAATGAGAAAAACCTAACGATCCTCACCAATCTAGGCACGCCTTAAATTAATGCTTTGGCACACACTAACATTTCTTAGCACTCCACATGTATTGGAACATCTTTGTATCTAGAACATCTTGTGATGACACTTACGCCCAAGCACATGGTGGCATGCGCTAGCACAACATCGAACTCTCCTAACATGTGTTGGCATGCTGCATATAGTCCCTAGCATGCCCTGGAACACCTTGGTTGAATGCATTGACATACATTAGCACTTGGCACACAATGCCACTTGGCATGTATTAGGACCTATTATTAGTGTGCCTAGCATGCTCCTTTTCAAAAAGATAAAGTCCTGACTTATTAACCCTCTTATTGGTTCTTCCTTTTGTTGCCTTGACATATATTGATATACCCTGGCACCCTGCACCACATCCTTAGCACCTAGCATGTATTGGCATATCTTGGCACTATTAATTGGCACATGATATAATTAGCACACCCTAGAACTCCCAAGCACACTTTGGGAATTCTTGACATGCCTTGATATTCCCTAGCATGCCTTACCAATGCTTAGCATACCTTGTCAGTCCCTCCTTGGCATGACAACTAACACTCATTAACACTAGTCTCTGGCACACGTTCCTTATATTCATTAACTTTCATGAATTTTTACTTAGTGCTCCCTTAATGTTTTTTCCTAGTAATCCTTAACACTCATTAACATGCATTATCACTCTCTAGCACACCTTAGCACTCTTCAACATTCCCTTCCACTTCATAACATGCATAACACTAGTCCCTAACACATATTGGCGCTTGGCACGTGTTGGCACTAGGAAAGTCTTAGCATGTATGGAATACGTTGAGATGCCTTGGTATGATTTGGCATGGTTTAATATTAAATTTATTTGTGATTATCAGTTGTTGGAAAGTAGATGAGAAGCAACAAAGGAATACTTGGCACTTAGAATGCACTAAGACTTTGCACTTGGCACCTATTGCTGCCTAGTGTTGGTGTGCCTAGGATGCCCCTCTTGGAAAAGGTAAATTGATGGCTTATTAACCCTCTTATGTGTTCATTTCCTTGTAGTTAAACTTTTTTCTCCCTTTTGTTGTCTTGACATTCCCTGACACACATTGACACACCCTTGCACATCTTGGCATGCCTTATCACTTGGCACATATTAGCATGTTTGACATGTGTTCCCACTATCTGGCACATCAAGGGGGTGAAGAGAGATGTAGTCCTAAAGTAGGTCGAGTATGAGGGCGAGTAAGGGTTGCTAAAGGGAGGTCATGATCATCCTCCAAGAGCAAGATCATCATGTGAGTGTTCAGAGGAATGTTGCATACCTTAAGGGTCGGTTTGCACTAGGAAGTAGGATAGCATATTGTTGGTTCTCTTCTGGCAGATCGAGCTTAAGAGAGGTTTCTCATGAGAATCTGGGCATGTGATTTCAATGGTGTCTTTGTGTGAAGGCCTTATAAAATTCTGAAATGTTGAAATTTGCAACAAGAAACAGTGAGATTGGAAACCAGAAAGGACAAAAAAAAATGCACCCACACTGGTGAGGAATTTTGATGCACTAGGAGTGAGGAATGTGGGGCGTATAATTTATTTTGCCCTTAAATAAATTGGACAAAAAATTGTAATTTCATCTCATAACAACTTGTGTCATTTAATTAATTCATGATGACCGAGTTAGCTCAAGAAATTCAAGTACTTGAGGGTCTAAGATGAGGCATCTAGAGGGATTCTAATATTTTTTGGGTCCAGTTGAAGTTAATGCATTAGTGGGGCGCAAGTGTAATTAACTCAATTAAATGCGTTAAAATCAGTTTAACTGGTTCTAACTGAGTTATGAGCTACTGAGAGGTCCAGTGAATTAAATTAGATTTAATTCAAAATGAGTGATCAATCATATAACTGATAATTCGCTATTAATAGTTGTATGCATGTCAGTTTCGAGGAATACCCAATTGAGACTGAGGTTAAAGGGAACATAACTATCAATTAGATTCAGAGAAAATTTCCCATGTGAAATTATAAAGTCATTGGGATTCCATAATGGATTGCGCAATCAAGGAAGACTGATTTTCCTAATTAATGAGTTAATTCCCTACGAATTGCATGAGCAAGGCAGGCTGAAGTAAGGATCAGAATTGGCTAAGTACTAGATCGATTTTGCCTAGATCAACGGGAGACAATTGACAGAGTGTTGGAGAATATCATGAGAGATTAAGCATTAATGTATTGTTTCATGATTCCTTGACTTAATAGTACACAATAGAGATAGAGGGGTTTTGAGCAGTTTCTTTCCCCAAATACATCATGTTGTTGTGCGATTGATAATTTATTTCTCTTACTTATATGTGATTGTGTGACTGTGTTTTGTTTCTGAAAATTGTAGGAAGGATTCAATATCTTGTTTTAGTAGATTACAATATTAGATTGAATCTAGTTGGTTAGATTTTCTACATGGTATCAGAGCAGGAATTTTTTGGGCAGCGAGTTTGCATAGAATATTTGAATATTTTGGTGTAAACATTTCAAAAACAAATAGACTATTTGGATTCCCTGCAAAAATCTACCGAAATAGAAAAAAAAAATCAGTCGAATCGAATATCAGATGAGGGAGATATCATCGATTTAAAATCAAGTCTTTTTTAGAAACTTTTTGTAATGTTGGGACAATTACACTGTGTGCGAGTCAAGAACCTATATGTAATTGAGGTACCAGATGCATGCAAAGCTTTGAGGAGAAAGGCAAAAGTTAGAGACTTGGTGGTTTAAAGGGAGCATAAATACCTCTCAACATGAATCTTCATGAGAAGAAGTCTCAGAAGGTTGTGGAGTAGCTGCCACAATTGGAGAAGCAGAGAGGAGACTGAGTGGAAGCATCCACTCAAGTAGAGACCTCCATGAGGGGGAAATTTCGAGCCAGATGGGAAGAGGGAGCAGCCATACCTCAAGGTGTAAGATGGTGGGGTGATGTGTAGACATAATCCCAAGATAAGAAATTTGGGCAAGGTCCATTGAGATGACGTGTCTCATGGATCGAACCTGGCTACGAGGAGCCACAGTACAATAGTAGTAGGAAGGATCAGTTAGATTGATGTAGTCAGATGTCAGCAAGACAGAAATCAGTCATAGATGTCAAATACTGGATCACAAATTAGAGTTAGCAATAGTTCAAAGGGCATGGATGCAGATGTCAGCAGCAGCGCAGAGAATCCAGTACTAGACAGATGCAGTAGCTAGCAGTAGTCAGAAGATTCTGATGACAGATGCATTATACTGAGTAAGTTGTTCGGAGGCTATTCAGTTTTAGGACTTGCAGGTGCAAACAACACTAGAGAAGTGTAGCATGCAGAACATTCCAAAAGTACCGAATGGAGATAGATTGAATTCCTTTCTTGTTGACAGGGAGTATTGAAATTTGCAACAAGAAATAGTGAAATTGGAAACTAGAAAGGACAAAAACAAATGCACCCACACTAGTGAGGAATTTTGATGTGCCAGGAGTGAGGAATGTGAGGCGTCTAATTTATTTTTCCCTTAAATAAATTGGACAATAAATTGTAATTTCGTCTCATAACAACTTGTGTCAGTTAAATAAGTCATGATGATTGAGTTAGCTCAAGAAATTCGATTTAAGGTGATCGAGGTGGATATTGGTAGCCACCCGCCTATTCCACTTGGGCCCTCGCCATTGTCTCTTTCAATTTTTCAATTTCCTTAATTATAGCACAGTTTACTATTTTTGTCAGTTTTTCAGGTTCTGAACTTCCGGAGCCATTTTGAGGCCCCAAACGACGTTTTTTGGGCAAGAAAGGTTTAGCGATTTCATAGAAATCGCATTAGCAGTTGTAGTCCTCGAAGAGATCTTTCTAACAAGGTATCATGTGCATCAAACAAAGATCATATGACCAAGTTACGACCCCGGAAAGTTGGCTGCCCAACTAACCCCAACGGGGCCCATAAACTCTTGGTGTTACATCTCCTCGAGTTAGGGTTTTGATTGTTTAGGATTTTATCTTATTTTTAAATAATAAAAAAGACCCTTCATCCTTATTGTAACACAGTTCATAGGAACATAACTATCAGTTATATTTATAGAAAATTTCCCATGTGCAATTATAAAGTCATTGGGATGCCATGATGGTTTGTGCAATCAAGGAAGGTTGATTTTCCTAATTAATATGGAGATAATTCCATAGGAATTGCGTGAGCAAGGCAGGCTGAGAATTGGCTAAGTATTAGACCGATTTTTCCTAAATCAGCAGGAGACAATTGGCAGAGTGTTGGAGAATCTCAAGAGAGATTAAGCATTGTATTATTTCATGATTCCTTGACTTAATAAAAAATAGAGATAGAGGGTTTTGAGCAGTTACTTCCCCAGATACATCTTGTGTTGTGCAATTGATAACTTTTTTCTCTTACTTATATGTGATTGTGCGATCATGTGTTGTTTCCACAAATTGTAGGAAGGATTCAATATCTTGTTTTAGTACATTACAAGATCAGATTGAATCCCATTGGTTAGATTTTCAACATGAAATAGAAGATAGGGTTGATACCATCTTGCCTTGTGGTGGTTAGTAGGCCGCAAGGTCTTTGATAAAGACCAACATAAATGGAGGAGGGCTTGCACTGTAATTTAGAGCCATAATAGAAGTCAACACAGGCGTAATATTGACTGATTTAACCCTAGTTTGAGGGTCCACAATGAGATCTGAAGTTCATGTCAAGATTCAGTCAAAGAAATGCCAAAAATCTATGGATCCATATGAGCTAGGTCGAGTCTCTTATGGAGGCAAGATTCGTGTTTTTTCTATGTGTGGTCAAGTACATAAGTATAATGCCCTAGTTAGGATAGTTTCCTAGCATGTTTAGTTCATAAGGTATGCCCTTAAGACTATGAAAAATTTACATAGAAGAAGAGGGGTTGTGACCCTTAGAGAGAGGTTTATTTTTGCAATAAAGACCACAGATCTGGAAGATGGTTTGCAGATTCAATATGTGTGGAGACAATAGATCCAAAGGAGGGTGGAACGTGAGCAAAAGATTGAGCATGCAGAAGAGATGTGCCATACAAAGAATGGATTGACATGTAGAGGAGTTGATTTTGGTGGACTTTCCATAGATTTTTAGACAAATATCTGAAGAAACCTATAAAAAATTAGTAAATGGACTGTTAGTGGCTGATTTGTGACCCTAGTTTAGTCATCTATAGATTGTTAGAAGTATGATAAGAGGAGTAGTTCATATTTGTTCGTAGATTGGACAACAAATATCAAATTGTCGATACACAAGAACAGTGATCTTGAGAGGACTCAAACCCTTGTTAGGTGGCAGATTTGAAGAGCCCTAGATGAAGACAATATTGTGGGCCCTAGATCAGTAAAAAGAATTGACTGTGGTTGGGCAGATTGATGGTAGTCCAAGTACAGTTGGAGGGTTGTTAGGTTACTGTCAAAGAAGAGCCCTGACTCTTGTTCTGGTGAAGGACAAAAAAATTGGTAGAAGGGTAGGTGTATAGGGCCTAAGGATGTGCAGACTTTGAAGGACTAAAGTAAGAGTTAAGTGGGTGAGCCAACTAGCCCTAGTTCACTATATTGTAGAGGATTGATTCAGAGAGAAGAAGGGCAGCCTCCATAGCCCTGGACTTCTCGTCTTGGAGCTGTAATATGGAAAAAGTGGGCATACCAAATATTTGTTCACAAATGGAATTTTGAACAACTTGTTACCACTCAAACTAGTAGTGGACCTAAAAGGGGTTCCTAAGAGGGCAACTGCTAGGACAAGGGAAACGATGGAGGCTTAACCCATTGTCACCACAACTAAGGCTCTGTGCTCTTCACAGAATTTCACTGATGGGTGGAGTCTCGGTAGTTTAGGAAGTCACTTGTAGAGTATAGGTCAATGAATAGGTAGGAAGTGACCCTCGAAACCCTTTCCCTAAGATAAAATAAAGAGTGGGACTTGCTTTCCTTCTAAGCAAGTGAATTTATCTTCTAGGGAGAGAAGAGGGAGATTGAAGGGTTGAGAGAGAAGAATAAGACTTATGAAGGAAGTTATCAATCCCTAAAATCCTTTGGGAACTTGGATTCCCAAATGGTCCTTGATGAAAGGCCTTTGACACCAAATGGGACCACACGGGGCCAAGTGGACCCAGCCCAGGTTCGGGGATGGAATTTAGCAACCAATGATGTTCCTATACTAGACAAGGTGAGGGGAAAGGATTAGACAAGAGTTTTTACTTCGATAGGTCAAATTGATCCTACTAGGTTCTATCCTTGGGACCACCTAGGCAAAACTTGATCCTAGAGCTAGGGCTTGAGGTATCTGAATATTCCATCGTCGGAATTGGCCCAAGTTATGAGGAGAGTGAGGGTACCCAACAACGCAACTGCCTCTAGGAGATAGAAGTTTTCCTCTAGCTAGATTCCTAGGAAATTGTTGCTCTAGGTGACCTAATGGGGCTAGACCTAGGGAATGTGAAAATTTTCTTTAACTCTAAATCTCCAAATTCATCAAATTATATCCTGTATTCAAACCTGACCCTCTATGTTATCCATTCTGAAGATAAGGCTGAGAACTTACTATAGAACCATCACCTACATGTAGTGATCTTATTCTGTGAGCAGACAACCTACTTTCGAGAAGACACGGAAAGGTAAACACTCTCTACCAAGATTTTCCATATAGCCCAGGTTGAGCAACCACATATACATCACCAGTTTTTTCTCTTCAGATTTGTGACTTAGAAGAGCTTTGTCTGACCACCTCCGGGTTGCTCCCAGAGTCACCCAAGCAAGCCCTCTCAACATAATCCTCTTTTTGTAGTACCTAATTAGTAATTTAATTAACCATAAAAGTTTCTTGATCATGTAGGTATTTCAAATATATTGCCAATAAGCATAAAGCTTTCATGTTAAACAATCATGTCAAAATACTTTAGACTATGATGCAAAAAATATAAAGAAACCTCACCAACACTCAAAGGACAAACAAATTCAAACCTCTACAAAGTATATATAGATATCTGATAAACTTCATTCCACCACAAAAAAGTGCTTAACTAAAGAAAATTCTAATTACTGTGCTTTCAAGACAAAGCTTTCAAGGGAAGTGGTGTTATAAACATACCCCTAACACCTCATGAAAAATCAATGTGTATAAGTAGACCATCATAAGGCTCATTTTAAACATCATTATTATCATTTTATAAATCATTTTTATCAAATCAACAAGAAGCAAGCAACAATTGCATTCAGTTCCATTGAAGAAAATTATATGGCAGTTTCATATACTTATTATGAAGCTATCTAGATTTGCAACTTGATTGTAGAGTCAACCAATCACTTGTTGAAGCCCAATATTGTCTCTTGTGAGAATCAAAGTTACATCAAGCTCTATGCAAATCCAAAGTGTCATGACCATTTCAAACATATTGATATTCAATATAATTTCCTAAGATTCCAAGTTCATTAGGGAGTTGGTAGTGTTGGACCACATTCTGACAAAGTTGCGTATGGTTAATAGTTTGACAAAGCTCCTAACAAAGGGGAAGTTGCATATGGTTAACGCTAGTCATATCTGTAGAAGGAATATTATAAGCATAATTTACCAGAAAAAGAAAAGAACATTATCAAAGGAATAGTCATGAGAATGCAGGTTGCACAAAGGATATTTACATGTATAGGATTTTCTAAAAGTTTAAACACCAGCCCAAGGAAATAAAATCAAGGGAAGGGCTTGCTGCTTCATAAAAGCACTGATCCTAAGATTTTCCTAACAGAAACAAAAAAAAAATGCAGCAAACCAGAATTTTCCTGCTATGAAATGACAGAAATATTGCAGACTGGACACTTGTTTTTCTAAAGCAACCACTGTTTGATGCAGGCCTCGTGATAACTGTGATTACACTTTAAACTGCCCAACTCATATATTTCTTCATACTCTTCCTGTATAAACAATTCATACCATCATTTTCATACTCTTAGAAGCAAGGGTTTCCATATGTTTTTGAATCTGAAGAGGGAGAAAATTTTACACTTTAAAACTACCAACCAAACCTATAAATCTACAAACAAATTTTAAAGTCAAAGCCTGCTTCATTCTTTGATAATCTTACTGATTACTCTCTTTTTCAGTGATGTTTGCATTATGTCTTGAAAAATATAAGGTAATTTGGTGTGAAATTGTAAATTGATAATTCCAGTTAGCATCATTTCAAGACTTATGGACAAGAAGTGGACATATATTAGTTACTGCATTCAAAGACAAGTCCTCCCCACAGATATTATAAATACCTAGAAAGTGCTGCATTTGACTTCAATATCCATACTCTGAGAAGCATACTCTGTTTTTGAGGAGTACAAGCTTTTCTCTAAACACTTGGAAATAGTCTCCTCACTAAGTCCTGTGCTAACATCCTTACGATGTACGATGTATTTCTGTAGTTTTTTTATTAAGAACAATAGATATTTATGCAAATAAGTGTGCATTCACATTAAATAACTACAAGTACTCTGTTGATTATACACAGGGTATGTGTGTGGACTGCATTCTTGTTGGTTTTGCTAGCCATCCTGGGTGCATGCTCCATTATCAACAGGTTTACCAGGGTAGCTGGAGAACTTTTTGGGATGCTTTTGTTTAGAGAACTTATCAGTGAGATGAGTTTGTTGTTTAGATTTAAAAAGAGTCTTCAGTAGGTTATGCACTTAAGGCACATTCAAACCTAAAGGCTTTTCTCTTGGCCTTAAGTAGTCTTGTGCTGATTGTATATTATTTGTGCTAATCACATTTTATATTAATTTTAGCAGCATAGTAAGCAGCGTAAAAGAGAGGCAGAAATTTGATTGTGTGCCACGTAAGGTTCTGGAAATGCTATAACATGTGAGAAGTAATGAACCAAAACCTCTCATTGCAATTATGAACCAAAACATAGTTCCATAACACTTCCCTTATGTGACCCTGAAATATTTATTTGTGCATCAAATTTGTGGAAATTAGTACATATAGATAGTGAACCTATCTACCCTACACTGATATGACCTTGAAATTTGAGTATACTTGACTGAGATATCATATTTGACGAAGTTTGATACATTGACATATTGCCACGATGTATTGGTCTTAACATTGACACATTCAACCTCCATTCACATTGAAATTACACATAGACCACAATGTAAGATAGACCTTTGGAATTTAGACTTCACAAGTGTTTTGGGCATTGATATGTTGACCTCAGGTTAGTCACAGTATCCAATGTCCTTGAGCTAGTTCATCCTACATCTTAAATCTTAGACCCTAAAACTTTAAATGCATCATACCAAAATGTGAAGGCTTTAAACCTTGAACCCTGCTTATTAAGAAATCTGAACCCTAAAATACCCTTTAAAGCCCCAAAATCCGTGATGGACATTGGTTAAAATGCCCTCAAGAGATATCAAACCTGTCTACAAGGGTAGTTATGCACACAGATATTCATAAATAGCCTATTGTAAGTTCACATTCCATACTATCACCCAATTACCTTTTGAAAATGACTAAAAGCATTGCAGTATGCTTAAATAGCCCATTGGACATGCACATTCCATAGTATGACCCAATTAACTTTTGAAAATGATTCTAAGCATTGTAGTATGCTTTAAGAAATGACCTTTTGAAAACAATTGTAAAAAAATGGTGAAACACTTGAGGAGCTTTTGGCATTATAGATAAACTGCACTTAAGGACTCTTTGATATCTCTTGGAAATACAAGAGAAATGATTCTGAGAATCATTGCAGTATGCTTTAACTGGTCTTTTGAAAATGATTCTAAGAAAAAAAGTAGCACACTTGAGGAAGTTTTGGCATTAGAGATAAACTCCACTGAAGGACACAAGATATATCTTAAAAAAATAAATTTGTTCTAAATTACTAGGAGGCTGTTGGAAAGGCTTTTGCAGCTTCATGTATATTCAAGGTCCATATATCAATTAGGGGCCTTGGTCTGATCTACACTTTGACAAAGGAAAACTTCATTTCACTATATCTATATCCAAGGAGATGCAAGTTTTTTGTGGGAAAGGGATTTGAAGATTATTGATTGTCTGTGAAAGTAATAGACCTCATTGAAATCTACCATATGTGCACTCCATATTACTGCATCTAGAGTTTATTTCCTCCATAGGAAGTCTAATACGAGTCAAGTTGTCTTTGTGGCATAACTAATAATATATGAAAGGAAAATTTTTCATGTAATAGTATTGACTAACAAGCATTCATTGCAGGCATATTAACATTCACCCCTTGAAAAAATTCATTCTTTACATTTTCCAATCACTTTAGTTTGAAAAAGAAGCGAACTTGTTTGAAAAACAAAACATAAAGAAAGGGTACCTCTTGAAGTTAAGCTGCAAAAATAATGGAGCAAGAGATAATCAGTCAGATCGCAATTGTGCTATGGACTGAGAAGGTTGATGCTGTGAAAGAGTAGCTAGCTAATATTCATCCTGAAGTAATTATGTTTATGTCTAAAATTAGAAAGCTGTCTGTTCCCGATAATAATGAAGACTCTGCACTGAGCAAGGTGAATGCAATCTGTGTTTCATGAGAAACAAAATTTATAACTACCAAGAATGAACACAGTCAATCATTTATTCGTCACAATTTAAAAAATAATAAAAATAGAAATCACTTATGGAGATATTCACTTCAACTTGTAATGGAATTGAAACTCTAAAAAGGAGTTCTTGGGATGGAGAAAATTTCATAAGGAGCAGGCACATATTTCTTCCTCCCCATCGCATATTAGAGTGAAAACCCTTAACCATAAATAAGCTTGAAGAATTTTGATTGCTAAACCACTTTCACTGGAAAGATTTACTATTTGCCCACATTTGCAAGGCTTGATATATCATATGAGGTACCCCATTCTATTGGCATGGGATTGAGAGGGCCATGACGAATGAAGAAACTGATTAAATAATCAATTAAATATTTAATATAGCATGGTAACATTTTTTACTACAAGTTCTAATCCCTTTTATATTCTTCTAGGCAGTTGAAATGTCATTTTTGATGGATTGAAATATTGTCATGGATATAGGCACATAAAGAAATTTGTAGGAGACAAATTACTGGATGGTTAGTGAAGAAAATACATTGCACTACTAGCATCAAAAAGTACCTTGTGGTTCTTTAAGAATGTTAGGATGACAGATTTCATGGCTAGGTCTACATTCAAAGATGGATTTGTTCAAGTTCTTGACTACTATCTTTGCCAAGAGTTCCATTTTAGCAAATAAACAAAATTTAATTCCATGAATACTATTCACAAGTCAATCTCAAAATCAATACCCCAAGCGAACACATCACAACACGTGCCCAACAAACAATCCCAGGAAATAGCTTATAAATCCCTCCAACCAGTGGCTTTTGCTCTAATTCTTTTCTACTATCAATTTCCAGCCTGTCCTGTTGACTTCAATCTCAAGAAGTTAATCTATACCAAAAATGGGTTGAAATCTCCCTTGAAGATTATATAGTCAGGTCTAACATTAATCTATAGTCGTTTCTCTAAAGACAGGCCTAAAATTCAACTATTTGTGTTATAAGGAGTTTGCAAACAACAAAGAAGATTTCCATGCCCATGTTTTTTAGACATTTAGCAGGAAAAGCTAAGGGCTCAAATGTAAATCCATGTTACTTAGCCATGTATGTTTAGCTACGTGTGGTCTCACTATGGCCTGGTTGGTGGACGTTAGTGCTAACACCTATGCAATCCTTTTGGAGCCTTATCATTGTATTTTAGAAGCCAACGTCCACTCCCAGAAGATCGTTTTATTAACGCCTTCATTGATCTATGGCTTCGCTTGCACCCTAATAACACATTGCCATAATTAAAAGGTCCTTGTTATGGGATGTTAATATGCATACATGCCATATTCCCATGGCATCTGACTTGTATATAAATGTTCATATCACCCAAAAGAAAAGCACAACTCGTCCTCTCTCTCTCTCGTAATGATCAGAACTCGTTAACTCCCTTTACCATTTGATTTTTATGCTCTACTTTGGAGTGTGCATTCGTGTTGTGGTGACCACCAAGATTTTGACCAGTAGTTCTTTAAATGCGACCTTTGGATGTAATTGTGTTGATCCTCACATGTTTGGCCAATAAAGCCAAAACTCCAAGCATGGGCCACTTTAATTAAACACCTGTCAAGCCTTGAAGCCAATATTTATTATTTAAATAAGTATTCTTCCTAAGTGGTTCCTTCTCACCATATCGTTGGATTTCATGCTTCGACTTAATATGTAGCCAAGGCGACTCCATATAAAGATCAATTTTGAACTCACTAGGCTTGACAATTTGACCCGATAAGTCAAGTCTTCGATTGCTCGTTTAAAGTTTTCTTTACACGTACCATACCATGTCGGGTAATGCCCTCCTTAATGTAGAAAAACAAGTATAGTTTGGCATTCATTGCTTCCAAAATAGTTGCAACAACAAATGGCATTGGTACAGAAATGACTGATGCATTTTCCTCTGCTTTAGCCTTTACTTCTGCAACCGTACTAAAAGGCTGGAAGACTCAAGTGTTTTTTTTCTCATAGTCTCACATGTTCACCCTTACCCAATGCTTTCTCAGTGACCAATGTCTTGGTGCTTTCCAAATTTTCATGTGAGGCCCAGTTAGGCGGTTCTCCTTTCATCGTTTGGGGCGATGCTTTCAACGAAAACCTGGATTGGTTTATCCATGTGCACACACACCAACCTCAGGAGAAGAAGTGACCAAATACACATATGGTCGAGAGCCCTCTTGTATGTAGACCACTGTGTCTTTATTCCTTTTGAATTGGTGTTCCCCCCTTAGTGGTTTAAGAAAAGACCTACGATGCCACATTACAAGAAGGCATGAGCCACAACATAAAACAATATGAATACTAATACAAATAGTAAGTCTCTTTATGGCTCTAGGGTATCACTATCCAAAGTTGTTTCACATTCACAATATAAAGATTCGGTTATCAACCAAATAGTAGAATTTCAGGCATGCATTAAGTAAGGACTTCAACGATCATGATCAGGTTATCCTCAACTTAAGTATATCTTGTGATAATTACACTAGAGACTTTCAGGTAGTTTTGTAAATGATTATGACTTGAATGTTCAAACATTCCTTCTAATATTAACATATGAAGCAAAATTCCAAGCTTTTGAGGCTTACTCTCTCACACATAAACAAACCTTATTTTGAGAAAATAATGCCTATGCACATGGATATGATGGATATGATTCCTTAAAACTTGGTGGAGAGAAACCCGAGTAATACATGCCAAAGTGAAATTCAAGAGGAAAAGGTTTTAACCTTTGATTCATGGCTATGATAACTTAGGATTTTATAACATATGAACAAGACCATAATAATCCAAACCCTAAATTAATGGAGAGAATAAGGGTACATGCACAATATGACCAATGGGAAAACACCCTTGAAAATGTAGGTTGATGACAAGATAACTCCCAACAACAACTACCTGCCCAAAACCTAATGAAATGAGAGGGAATGAGGACTAATGCTATACGAGGTACCTTGTAAACCCTGATGCATATGAGTGATCCAGTTTCAAGATAAGATGAGAAGGTGAAGATGCTAATCACCCTAGAGAGTAAGGATTAATTCATGGCAGGTTTGGACCTTCAATCACCAATGCCTAAGGTTTCAAGGATGCCGAGAAAAATATATAATTCTCTCAAACCCTATTGCACATGCTAAGGCATAGGACCAGTCAAGGGCCTAGGGTGACATGCTATGCAATAAATCTCACCATGGTGTGTGATGTCGATGAGACTATGCCCTTAGAGGTATAGGTTTAACACAGAAAGGGGTTCACTTTCTTTCCAAATTATGGTTTCTCCCAAACCCTAGTATAGTCAACATAAGGGGATCCAAAATGAAATGCTGCTTGTTCACATTCAGTGCTTCTGTTGGTTGTGATACATACTAGGGAAAGATAAGTTTTGAAGTGAAGGGAGTCTCTTGGCACATCACCGAAGCGACACACCTTCAAAACTGTAATGTCGTCATAATGTTAACATCTGAGGAAACACATGATGTGTGGGGGCAACATGTAAAGTGCGAATGGGGAAAACATCAAAGTTCAACAAATGCCCAAAATTTTGGGTGGTGTTGTAGCAACTATAACAACTCTCATAATGCTAAATATGGGCAATTGGCCTCATTATGATAGATGAAAGCTTAGTAAAAAAAATAATAACTATCAAACCTTAAAAGAGGGCATTTTATCATACATTTTTATGTCAATATTAAAACAAGGAAAAACCAAATAAATTTAATTTTGAGTCTTTTAATTTAAATATGATCACATAAATAATTATAACTACTAATTAATTATGTTTATAAGTTTTACATATTAAATAATTCATATACATTTTAATAACTTATTTATTTATATTGAAATTTTAATTTAATATTATATATAATTTTTTTTTTAAATATTATTATTGCAATTTAATTTTGTTTTAATTTTAAATTTTAAATTAATTCCAATTTCCCTCCAAAAATTTCCGCCTCCCTCTAGCATTGGTTGAAAATTCAATTTGAATACTTTTAAGGAAGCGAATGATTCTATTTTTTATTTTTTGATAAATTTTTATTCCCGCCTGCAAGTGGAACCTTCTGGAGGGCTTTCTGCAGGGATGCTCTACCCCTTGTATCGTTTGCGGTAGCTGGTTGATGTCATAGCTGTTGAGATGCAGCCGGATTGGCCTCTGAGGAGGAAGTAAATTCAAGATGCTGCCCACCCCCCTGACGATGCTGTATCTCGAGATCAATCTGGAGCAAGAATCTACTCTCGGTCTACAGAATTTGGGGGAATAGATTGGGATTGACTGACCTTGGTTCTCGAACTTCCTTACTGAATGCATAATGGGTCAACGATGAAATGGTAACAGCGGGATATCAAAGCGCAGTATCCAAGTGGACCAAGCGGAGTCGAGTAGAGTGTATCAAGCAAAGAGTATCCAAGCCCAAGTAGTCACATTCCAATTGTTTCGTAACGACAAGTTGTGGTATGGGGGACCTTTCTCATTCGGGTACTGATTCTCATGGACTGCATCGACAGCCTACCCAAGGTATTTATAAAATGAACCTCCGGAAATAACCAAGTTGAATCTTTTTCTATTTTTTGAAAACCCCATATTTTAATTCTTTGCAAGCGAACTTATTGAATTTTTTTTTTTTCGATGTCTTGAATCTGAGTTGCATGTTGCGTTTGTAGTAATCTCTGACTTATTTTTTTGGTCTAGACCCCATATTTAATGTGTCTGTGTCCTGTGAATTTATTTATGGAGATATTTAAACTCGGCCTTTGACCAACCCAAAATGTGAAGGAATTCTACCAGTTAACCTATTGTTTGACAAGTTGATCAAACCCTTAGAAAAATAAAGAAGTTGAAGTTGAAAATTTTGTTCTTGGCCCTTGAAATTGAACACAGAACATAGCTTCAGTTTTGTTCGATCTAGTGAAACCATTAGCAAACAGCGCATCAAAACATCCTCACAGAGTTTCATCCTTAGAGCGTCCCTCTGATGGATTGGGTGTAGTACAAAGAACTTTCAATTCAGATACTTGAGTGGGAATTTCTCCATAAAACAAATTATTGGAGAAACTGAGCACTTGCAAATCCTTGAATTTCTAGATCCATTCTGGAAGAAACCCTGTCAACTGGTTATGTTCCAATGATAACAAGTTAGAGCCTTCCTCTGATGGATCGGGTGTAGTACAAAGAACTTTCAATTCAGATACTTGGGTGGGAATTTCTCCATAAAAAAAATTATTGGAGAAACTGAGAACTTGCAAATCCTTGAATTTCTAGATCCATTTTGGAAGAAACCCTATCAACTGGTTATGTTCCAATGATAACAAGTGCAAACTCTGTATGCCCTTCCAACCTGCAGGTATTGTACCAATTAAACGATTGTGCCTATTTCTCCCATCTTACACATTATGCCATGAGCCACACTCTGCATGATGTTGCCATGCTGGTTATTACTACCCAAGCCATCAAAAGTTCAGTAATTGCAGGAAGTTTACCAGGTTCACGGATGTTGGACAAAATTGATCATATTATGCACTGTGAACATGATTAGACAGAAAAATATCATATATAAAAGTAATTTATACTTTGTACCAATTGACAAAGTCTCAATGCCGCAGGATAGTGTCTTCCAGGCACAAAATAAATTGTTTCTATCACTGTGAACAACTGTGTAGGGCTGATCTCCTGGAGCTCCTTGTTGAGTAAACCTCATAGCCCCATTATGCTGATGTTTTTTTATTTTCCAAATTTCAACCAGCAATTTTCAAGGCTCCAATGTAACTCTGTTTATTAGACACCCAGTTTTTAACCTTGGCTCAGGAGATCTTCATAGAGAGAGAGAATCCCTGCAAGTGCCATCCTATATATTATGAATCAATCAATCTTCAAGCAAATCCAAATGGAAGTGTTCTTCTGCAACTTCCACGTGGAGGTTGGGAATGGTAAAGGCCTTGATAGATAACCACTGATGCTGAATCTTCTCATCACAGATGACATGAACCAGAGACCTCAAGTCACTAGCCGATTTGGGAAGTTGCTTCACACGAGAGCACTCTCTCATATCAAGTTCTTTTAAACTAGATAATTGGCCCAATTTATCTGGGAGTTTTTTTAGGTACCCACAAAGTGAAATATCAAGGAATTGTAGTTGTCTTAGCTTGCAAACTGAATATGGTAGTTCTTTTAAACTTGGGCATGCATACAATTTGAGCATCTGCAGTGAGCTGAGATTACCTATATCTTCTGATAACTTATGAAGATCGTGGAAATTTGTGACAGATAACCGTTTAAGGGTTGTCCAAATACAAATACTTGTAGGAAGTTCCCTCAAATCACTACAGTGATCGATCGCTAACTCAAGAAGACAGGGGAAATTTAAATCCACCCCCATATGTAATCCTGTAGTATTCCCACAACCCTCACATAGAACCAAGGATAACTTCTCTAGGTTTTTCCAGGACTGACAGTATTCTTGGAGGGGAGGAACAATTACTCTTTGTAACCGAATAACTTTCAGCTACGTTAATGAAGAGAGGACTGATATACCTTTGAGAGTAGCCCGCTTAGAATTTTGATTTACAATTATGAGAACCTTTAATTTATCCATTGATTGCATGAATGGTGGAAGAAAGTATTCACTTGTAGAAAATTTCAAGATAAACGCCTTGGCATTAGGGAAGTTCATCTGACACCAATCCTTCTCCTCCATCGAACCTGTGTGGAAGGAAACAACCTCAACATTGAAATCATGCCCTCCATGCTTCTTCCACATTTTACGAATAGAATCAACTTTCTGAGGCATGATAAACCTTTTGCGTCTTTCAATTATAGGCTCCTGCTCGGTCCAATAGATAGCCAGGTCTCACAATGCATCATGTTGAATTAAGGAAAGCTCACCACTACAGCCATAAGGATTCCCCAGGGTACCTTTTTGATTTTTCACCAAAGTCACAATATTTCGACTCGCAAGTTCCATTAATATTGTGTAAGCAACTGTCCATTTCAACTTATGAACATAAACACCCAAGTCTAACAATGGATCAGAAGATATTTTTCCAGCCTCTGGAAATATTCCCATGTCCAGAAAGCATTCTCGGACTTCTTCTTCCAAGATATCTATGCTTGTTGCCATTCGTTTCAGAACTTCTGTTTCGTGATATTCATATATTGTTTGTCCTTGAGAAAGTTTGTCCTTGGCAGTTATCCATGCTGCACGTGGCTGACCATGGAGAGACCTTCCAATCACCTTAAGAGCAAGCGGAAATCCTTTTCATTCTGCTATTACCTCTTTGACTAGGTTGTAATCTGCTGTTTCTGGAATGGACTTTCGATCAAATGCCGAAAAGCAGAAAAGGGACACGACATCTTGCTCTATCAAACACGGCAAATCATACCGGTAATCAGATTTAACAACATTGTTGTTTCTAGTTGTAACAAGATTTTTAAACCCTTTTCCTTCAAACAAAAGCTTTTCAAGATGATCAATTTCCCAAACATCATCCAACACCACCAAAGATGGTCGAGGTTCCATTTGGCGAAGCTTTTGTCGCATCTGTTGATGTGCATCTTCGACGTCATGAAATTCAGGTCTTTTCTAGCGAGCAATCTTGTCCCACATTCTCTCAAGAAGTCCCTTAAGGTTTGGTGATAGCGAAACTCTTTCAAAAACTATCATCTCCTTAAAATGACCTTTGACTTCATTATCATTGTAGAGGGCTAATGCCACAGTAGTCTTTCCACTGCCCCCCATGCCTATTACTCTGAGCAGTGGAGCATCATTGCGCAAGAGACGTTTTTTCAGCTCATACACCAAACCCTTCAAAGCAACTCTAAAATCTGGCAATTCTGGGACGCTCAATTGGGAAGCCCTTTTACCAATTTCCAATTGATACATCTGATCTGCGATAAACTTAAGGTCAGATTATTCCCTTATTGCGTAAATTTTGTGCCCAATCCCTTCAAGTTTATCCTCCATTTTGAGGTCAATATTCTCAATTTTATGCTCTATTCTGTGCCCAATAGTCACAAGTTGATCCTGCTGTACTCATAGGCTATGCAATTCAGAATAGATATGTGCCCAACCTTTCGTCTGAGTGAAATTGACAATAAAAAAATCCAAGCCTTCAATTTTATTTGCATACTTATAGCTCCTGAAGATATTCAAGTGACTTACCTTAGAACAGGCCTTAACCAACCTCTTACCCTCCTGTAGTTGCTGATAGATTTCGCTGAGCAGCTTCTGGCTAGGTTGAGACAACTCTACACTACTCGCAAAGTTGTCAAGTAATACAGGTGTGATTCCTTCCAGGGTTTTTTGGAGGCGTTTGCAATTATCCTTGCAGGAAAAACTCTTCTTCAACACATCTTTAATGATCCCCAGCAGCTCAGATGGTACAGTGCCCGCAAGTGATTGGATCACCAAACCCTCTGTCATTCCGATCAATAGATTGTTTTCAAAGACACTCAGAACTCAATATAGAAACTCAATGACTAAAATCTTTATTTGAGTTTTCCAGTGATATGGAATGCGACTATAAGAAGATGGATGTCAGAGAAACCATGAAATGAATCTTCATGTGGAGTAGGCAGGAGAATAGCACATGCCACAGCACAAACTTTGCTTCCCGGAAAGAGATTAGCAAAAGAATCCAGAAATTCACAAAGTAGTTGCTTTCCGGAAGGAGATTAGCAAAAGAATCCTAAAATTCACAAGGTGGTTGCTGCTGCAAACACCCATTCAGCGTAGATGGTATGCTTAATTATATAGCCACGACAGAGGCTCATTTGGCGTTTATAGGGTCTTCCGTGGTTATATGCGCACACACCCCTTTCTCCTCGTTGGTTTGACCATGGAACCTTGCAGGAGGCAAACTTCACCGGCAGTGGGTACCACTTCAAACACAACAAAAAACCTACAATATAACCCATTCATATGCCCATTCCACACTCTGCATGACGTTGTGGAGTGAAATTATACAGCGGAGCTCTTTGGCAATGTTTCTCACATTTACAATTTCGATCATTAATTGAAATATATAGCAAAACAGAAAACAACATGTTTCCATAATTCAAATTAGATTTCCAACACAAGGTTAAAACACATTTTCCAGTGTTTATGCCGAAAATTGTACCGAAAACATTCACTTCAACTTAACATCCATGGTGATTGTCTCATCTTAATATGGTCACACTTCTATATAGCTCAACGTAGATTTGGACTCTAAAATCTTATTTAAGCTGGAACTCAATCCTCATAAGATAGAGAAACTCAGTTGGCTTCAATTATTTGTCTCTGTCGGTTCCTCTTGACCGCTTCCAAGGCGATTCCATATCATAGAGATTGGACTCTCCTTCCAATTCTTTTACAAATTAATATTCATGGTCAAAACAAATCGATGCAAGAGTTGATTAGTTGGATCAAAATAGCCCATTCCATAATTTCATGTTAACCTTACGCCTCCAACGATTTACTGACAGTTCGGTGCCTTCTCGTAGTCAATTATACTCCTAAAACATTGACAATAGCTTCGTTTTCCCAAAACCCTCTAGTGTGCACAAAAAAGATATTCTTCAACCGGAAATGAATAGATAATTAAACTTTGACTCAGATTAAATCGAATATAGAATAAATTCATGGTCTTCGTTATACATTAATTTATAACAACATATATCCAACATAGTCCGTTATAGTAAATGCATGAACTCTTATTCATTAAACTAGTTTTGTGCATACACATGGTGAGAGGCATTCATTCTCTCTATGGCCCGATTTCCCATTTATTTGAATGTCATTTTATTTTCTCTTAATTTTAAACTGATCAAATACAACTTTAAAATAAAAGTAGCTCCGTGATTTATTCCCTAAATCTCTTATGCTTTTCAAGGTAGAATTTATTTTTCCTTAAGGACAAAATCGTTCCTACCCATACGTTTTCTAAAAATATTGTATAATAATTAAAAGAAACAAACAATATTTACAAATAAGGAATTGAAATTACTTTTCAATGTTGAAAACCCTTTTGGAGATTTTCTTCAGAATTCTTGATGGCTTTTGGAAGTTTTAGTGCTCCTGCATCAGACTCCCATTGTAGAAAAATTTCATGAACTATTCATGTGTCATTAGTTCTTGAATCCTGTAGGATCCCAAGCTTGTGTTGTAGTTGTCCATTCTTCCCTACATGTTGTTTTCCTAGTGTTGATGTTATATTCACTTATCTAGGCTTCCAAATCCTATGTTGTTCTTTTGCACTTGCCTTGCTAATGCAAAGGTCCTTAGTCAATTGTACTTTGTTGTTGGTTGTCCCTTTCCTCTTGTTGTACCTTCTCCTGGTAATTCTCTTCATCAACATCCACAACTTGTCAATTTATTCATCTAACTTTGTCCTTGACTACTGAGATTTACTTTCATCTCTTTCTTGTTGATGCATATCTTCTTTGTGCATTAGAGTTTTAGAACTCTTAACAAACATTGGATTATACATTTGCTTCATTATTTGTTGCTCATGCCTTGCAATTTACTCCATAACCTTGGTTGGCCTCATGGATTTTCCTCTCCATAACCTTAGATACCCAATTTACATATTTGAAACATCCCTCACTAAAAGTAAAATTTTTTGCATCACATTTCACTATTTTGGGGACATTGCAATTGTTTCACTTAAAGTTTCATTGTCATGGAAGCGTGGGGATCGTGCCCCAAACCTTGGTGAGCGTTTCACTATGTAACATTGGGTTGTACTCAACATTGGATCAATGTTATGAGTGTTGATGATGCCTTGTAAGAGGGATTTGCCTATTATGGGGGGATTAAAATCTTGTGACAAGGATTTGTCACAAGTGGTGACATCCCCATAATCAAAATTCATTATAGGGGTTGGTAGCCCTATATCAAGGATTTTTTACTTGGGTTGGCATGGTTGTAATAAGGAACTAGGGATGTCCCTATATCAATATCCCTATGGAACCCTATATCTAGCAAATGGCCGACTTCATCAAAGTACGAGCATTTTCACACCCATTAAATGATTTGAGACGACTGGGGTATTCTCTATATGGTACCAAAGCCTTCCAGGAGTGGCCACTAATATTTGGCAAGGATTTGTTTGTAACCATTTATGTTTTCTTGGTAATTTAGTGCCCTCACTAACTACTTGTACAACAATATTTTCATGGTATTTAAACAAAACATTGGCCTGGACAACAACTTGACTTGCAAGTTCCATAGTGGGACAAATGACAAGAACAAGAATATGTGACCTTTCATGACCTTGGAGGAATTGTGACTTCATTATCACCTCAATAGCAGAAAATATAAATGATATTGTCTTGCCAGTGCAAGTTTTAACCTTGGCCTACACATCCTTGCCTTTGAGAATAGATAGAAGAGTTACTTCTTGCACAATGGTCATACGCTCATGTCCCACTGTGTTGGTTGCCTTGAGTGTCAATGGTGAGATATTGTGCTAGTGAAATCTTGATTGGCTCAAATAATTAACATCCCCAGTAACCTTCACACTACTTGTTTTTGGATCTGATTTTTCAATAGGACTCAACATTGGTTTCTTGTTCCCCACAAGCTTCACTGAATCAAATTCATCAAATTCATCTTCAAACTTAGACTCATCTTCGTCATCAATGATCTTTAGTGCTTGGATACAAGAGGATTTAGAGCCTCTTTTGTTCAACAAGTGACCACCTCCTTGGCTGCCTCTTGCAGATACCCCATTACCTCTACAAGAAACATCCCTTTTTATAATCATTTTGATCATTTTTTTAGGGTTTTTGAGATTTTTTCTCACCAATGACCTCCAATTTTTGTAAAAATCATAAATAAATAAAGTGATGAGATCCTAGGAGTTTAAACTTTAGTGTTTTCAAACGTTGGGAACATATGACATGAATCATATGAAATGTTTATTTCCATTAAGCATGAGGGTAGAATTATTAACTTAAATGGTCTTTAACACAATTCCTCTAGATTTGTCTCTTCAAATGTGAGGGCACCCACTCTCATAAAGGACACGTTGGGAGTTTAAACTTTAGTGTTTTCAAACTTTGGGCACATATGAAATGAATCATATAAAATGTTTATTTCCATTAAGCATGAGGGTAGAAAGATTAACTTAATTGGTCTTTAACACAATTCCTCTAGATTTGTCTCTTCAAATGTGAGGGCACCCACTCTCATGTTCGCATTTACTGATATTAACCTTTAGGAAAAGATAATAAAATATAAATTGGACTAATGTATCAATCCATGTGAACATGATACCCATTCGTCCTCTCACACACTCAATGTGCAAACTTTGTCTCCTAAAGGACACGATTTGGGCAGTATATCAGGTGCCTCAAAAACTTAGGTTCAAGTCAATTCTTCATGCAACATGATACTAAGAAGTTGCTAAGTTGTCTCCTATTATTATGCTAAATTGTTCAGCATTAGTTCAACAAGTCTAGATGAATCTCATGGTGTTGCAATGTTATTTAATCTTACAAGTTGACATACTTTCTTAGTCTCACAACGCTGAAAAACTTTCCTCAACTATTAATCCTAAAGAAGCCCAATAATGGGTGAACATGGATAGGCCAGCTTGAATTTTCTCAGATGTCTTCCATCTCACTTAGACACTTATTTTGGGAACTCTTATACATTTACTATGTCAGTTTACTAAGGCCTAAAATGGGAAAAATAAATAACAAGTGTGTGCAAGAAGCAACACACTTGACTAGATTGAACTCGGGCTAGTCTTATGATGGATGTAAATTTTAAGGGCTTATTTCCTAATTCAAAATCGCTGAAGATATATAAACTAACTATTTCATTTGTCCTACAATTCCAATAGTGCACATGGCAAGCTTCTCTGCAAATATCTTTTGTTGCATATGGGAGGCCTCTGAATAGTCTAAGCTTGTACTAGCATAACGCAAACATGACCTGCAATTCACCACTATGTTTTAGTTTCTGAACGGTGTTGCATTATTGACTGACTAGTGAAGTATCAACCATTGAATAAGTTTCAAGCTTTGGAGAAGTCACAATATATATTATAATTTTGTCTTTCAGATTGGCCTCTTGACCATTTTTTTCTAGGAATGCCTCTTATGAAAAAATAATTTCTTTCCTAATAGGTTATGACCCTCTTGAAAATACCAAGTTCACTAGAACATTGGAAGCAAATATCTAATGCACACATCATGCTACCACTACAAGCCATTGCAGAAAATAGAAACCAACGTGAAAAAGGATCTACAACTACATTGTAGACGTGTTACAGTGACAATACTTTCTTGAATTTCTATTCTCCAACATCCATAGCATTACCACAAATAATCATAGTTTGTATTTAACTCCAAATAATATACATTCCAATAAGAAGTTGGCAATCATAGTTTTACCTTGTGGCAATGATTTTCCTTATGTCCTGCTCTCGTTTTCAGTCAAAAACTAGATTTCCTATATTGATGACATTCCTACTATAATATGACCAACTATCAGACAACTATCTCACTGTAATTCTAGATAAAATGAGCAGTGTACCAAAATAATAAAGAAACTGAAAATGATAGTAGATATTGCAGGTTAAGTAACTAAATAGGTAGTATGCATGATATGCTATTCCATAATTCACTACCTTTCCCATTTATAAAATAGTTTCTACAACAATTCTACTGCATATTAGTTCTTTATGTTGCTATTTATTGAGATTTTGGCTCACACGGGGATTACAATCAGCCTTTCCATAGGAGATACATATGGCTTATGCAATTGGCATACCATTGTTGTTACTATAACTAACATTTCATGATAAGAAGTTACAGTTGAAACATTGCATTTACTTTTTTTGGCTTACTAATTGTTATGTATGGCATATATAATACTAGTTGTCCATTGGGATTCATACGTGACCAAATGAAAAAGTATTTAACTGTTGCTAAATGCAAAAATGTGACATGCTAGGATTAGAGGGATTTTGTGCAAATTATAATGAAAAATAAAAAAGTGAAGGCCTACACCTCCAGTGCAGTGATAGTAGGGTTTCCTATTTATAATCGTCTAGAGGTATTATTATTATTATTTGTTCGTTTCTTTCTGGCTGTTTTTCCCTGGTCAAGGTGTTTCTCAAGTTTGTCAGCTCTGAATGCTAAACACATTGCTTGATGTCTTGCAGTGGAAACACCTCAGATCTTAGCATAGGTCCAAGATCTAGTTCTGGTACAATAGTGCAAACTATGGAAAATTTGGTAAGTGCCTGCTACTGAAAGCCTTGCCACTATGACCCAAGTGCTATTTGGCCACAACTAGAAGGTTAGTGCATTGGGCAAAATAGAATGTTTTGTGTGTTGATGCTGCACACAGGGCATCTTTTTGCAAGCCCTTTTTCCCATCATGTGCAGGAGCAGTTTGCATCTGCAAGTTGCACATAGCATTCTCTTTGCCCAATAAAATAACCTTCTAGTGTTGCATGAGCTTCTAGCCTCTTTAGACTAAGGAACTGTCCAGAACTTTGTCACTCTTGGTTTGTAGTTATCTTGTGAGTTTATTCTGATTGCAAGACTTTTTCCTTAACATTCCTTCTCAACGTTTCTGCCATAACCTCAGAGCTACTCGGGTTTGGGGTTGTTCCCTAGATATCTCTTGGGGTCTGGACCAACATCCTGATCTGCTGGCAACATTTCTATACCTCCAGCAGGTATATCACTTATCATAGGAATTTTTGTTTCTCCAAAATGTCGTTACTCTCGCAGAAGGGTGCATTATAATTTAAGATTCGTTTTCCCACAACTCAACATGTTGTGTGCAATGTGGTGCCTGTTGGGTGATTTCAATGGCTTCTACAAACTAGTTATTAGACAATGTTTCTAACCTCTTAGGAAGGAGATACTTAGTGGTGGATGCCTCTTTGAAAATTGCTGGTATTGATTGTTCATTAGTATATTGAAAAATTCATCGTCGGGGATTAATGTTTTAATTTTATCAAGTGTCTCCTGTTTCATATTCAACACAAGATGGAATTTGCATGCACTCAGTTCATTGGAGAAAGGCTTTCTCGCTTGCCTTGAATATTGAAAGCAAGTTACAGAAGCGATCCCTAAATATGGAGCATCATTGACAAAAATTCAAGCTCCTCTCAGTGGATGTTTTCTAATCCCTCTTCTTCTGCTCCTTCCCCTTGTCATCTTCATTTTTTTACAAGGCATGACAAATATACCCATAAGTCTAAATTTTAGCCCAAAATCAATTGTAATGATAGTGGAAATGTTACGAGAATATTATGATTATCACTAATGTTCTGCCCATTCTATTGAGGGATGTCTTAAGCAAAAAGTTCTCAACACATATTTCAGTGGCTGAGAAAAAGGAAGGAGAAGGTTTAAATGATTATAGTCAACAATCCCACTTACATAAGTGGTTTTTGTGGACTTCCCAATCCATGGTGGAAATGACTCTGCTACTAAGTACGGTAATTCTAAAAATTCAAAAAAAAAATGGAAAAACAATTCTAAGTCCACAATTAGTCTTAGTCATCACTGACTACTTCACTTTAGACAAGGATTCTTTGTTTGTGAAAAACTATTACATTATAGTTAATGGTAGTGATAAAAATCTTATTTCACAAGATCATGTGACTTTTCTTAATTTCCCTTCAAAATGTTAACCTTGGTCTAAAATTTTAGGGTTGGATGAAGGATAAGGAACCAATGCAAGTTATGAAGGTCCGTCAATCCACTTTTGCTATTGACCACTCTTTGATAGTATTAAGTATGATGACACTCTTGTTCACTGCTGTGGTCTTATTCCTTGGAAGGTTTTATCAACACGATTTCCATGAAAACTATTATACATTGTGTTGAAACTTCCCTATTTTTGCAGAGAAGTTAGCGTCATGCTATTGATTAGTTTGAAACTATATTTTAGTGGAAAAATTCACTGTTTTTTGGTGTAATAGTTCATAATTTATTCTAATCTTTTTTTGCAAGTGTACTAGTCACGATGATAAATGGGTGGTTTACTTCAGAGGGTTCTTAGTTCTTTCTAGATACGCTTTTCATCATTTTACTTTTCCTGAGGTCCATGTTGTTATGTTTATTGGTCGTTTCTGTGGAAACGTTTTCTTGAGGTTCTGCCAGGTAAATCCAAATGCAAAAAAATACAATTTTACATATTGATATTTGTTCAAGACATTCTTGTGTGATACTTGAATTTCATAAATCTAGATTTCTATTTAGTTATCTATATCAATATATAAGAACAAGCCCATGGATTGTTCATATTTCTCAAACTGTGGAGTTGTTCCTTTCCTATTGCATGTTCTTTTATATTGTTATGTTGTGATTCAAATTTCTAGTTGTGCTTTTCAGTTATTCTCCTACGTAGGACATGCTTTCTTATATTATATCAAAATTTATTCTTATTGTCTTCTTATTATGTATATTGAACATATTATTTCTATCAACTTTTGATTTTCCTAGATTTTCTATTCCTTTGGTGTATCTTTGCACCTTTAGGGGAAATTTCTAGTTTAAATGCTAATTCTTTAAAGGGTGCTAGCTCAATGGAAGAGCACTTGCTTTACAAGCAGGAGGTTGGTGGTTCAATTCCATCGTGCCCTGATATTCATAAGGAATGACGACAATCAGTTTTTGGTGACGGATGCTCTTTTGACCATCACCAATGAGCTTATGGTCACATTTTTCGACCCTCACCAAAATATGAAATGGTGACGGTCAACGAACGCCACCATATATACGCATGAATAGTGATGACCATTAAAGGTCTGTCACCATAAATCTTTGTTGTTGATATGAAATGGTGAGGGTCATTTTTGTCATTATAGTCATTATTCGTGACGGACCTTGATGTCACCAATGAGTTTATGGTGACGGTCAATGAACGTCGCCATATATATGCACTAGTAGTGACGGCCATGAAAGGTCCATCACAAAAAATCATTGTTGTTCATATGAAATTGTGACGGTCACTATCATCCAATTATAATCAATATTCAGTGACCCAGGACCTTGCAGATATCACCACAACACATACTGTCGGCGCTTACACTTTGGTGACGTTCGGTTTTTTGGTCACGGAGGCGATTGTCCATACCATTGCTCATACCTCTCAGAAATGATGACGGGTCACTATCAGATCACTATAAATCTCATTATATTGGTGACGGGACCTTGAATGTCACCACAACACATACTGGCAAACTGGCCACCTTTGAGTGACGTTAGTTTTTTGAGTGATGGAGGCGATTGTCCATCACCATTGCTCACTGAAATGGTGACGGTCACTATCAGTCACTATAAATCATTCTATTGGTGATGGACCTTGAATGTCACCGCAACACCTATACTGCCATGTAAAGCTACCTTTGGTAAACGTTCAATTTTTGGTGACGAAAAGCTCTTTTGGCCCTCACCAAGTGAGCTTATGGTGACGCATTTTACGTCCCCTCACCAATGTCCTTTTTTTCCTTTCATGTAAAATGAATGAGGTTGACTAGGAGTGAAGGTTAAAGGAAAAGCGGGTAGAGGCTATGAGTTATGGAGGGGTCGAGAGGTAATAATTTGAATGATATACTTCAAGCTATTGACATTAGAAGAGTCTCCCCTAGTACCACGCCAGACTTCATCAATGGATGAAAGTGTGGCAGCAATCAAAGAAATTGAAGACATCCAAAATGTTAGATTTTTAGAGATGAAGTGCGAGGTTTATCTTTAAAGCCCAGGAAAACCCTCAACTAGGCATTCCAAGAAGTTTAAATATATCATACATAGAGGTAGATCATACAGGAGGTGAAAGTGGTAGTGTTTTTTTGAATAGACTATAAATAGCATCATTTTCGAGCACTCGCTTGAAGAAAGACGAGATATAGGGTTTTCAATATTCGGAAGGAAAAGAGCGACTATCGCAGAGATGCTCGAAAAAGAAAAAGCTTCAGTTGGCTTAAATAATGGGGATTGATAAGTTGAAGAAAAAAGGTGAAAGTGCATACAAAAGAAAGGGAAAACTTTGAAAGGATGAAAGAGGCTGTGGGAGTTGGAGAAAAATCAAACCATTTGAATTAATTAATAGTCAAGCTCAATTCTTCATATGAGACCCCTACCCTACGATCAAAGAAGAAAAATTAATTAGGATGGTCGATACCAAGCTAAGGGAAAACAATGAGAAGGCTTAAGAGGAGAGTAGAAGACCTCGGAAATAGTAGCTAGCACGAGTTTGAAGATTAGCCATAGCTAAAATAAGTGAAAACGGTATAGAAATTGTCAGCTCCTTTAACAAATTTTTGAGGGTTATGTGGTAGTATCTCATTTTTGTGAGGCATGTTTAAAGTTGATGTTTATGGGTTATGAAGGCTGATACACACATGGAAATATAGTATTAAAGGGTTAAAAACTAAATTTTTGAAAGGCTATGAGAAAGTGAAGACTCGAGCGAGTTTCATACGCGTGCTATGTGACAGCTGCTAGAGGTGACACTACGAAACGGTTTTATAGCTGGCACTTCTGAAACTAACTTTGTAAGATGACTGATTTGAAATATTTTTACCAAATTTTCAAAGGTGAAAAGGGTTTGGCATTGTGATTTTATGCTATTGGGAGGTATCATGGAGAATATAAATAGAAGATATAGGGGGTTTGGCACATAAGAAATGGAGGTTTGAAGCATGATTTTAAAAGGAAAAATGCGCACTACGAAAAACAATAGAGCTCAACTGAGGGTTTGCTAGCATCAATAGTATTGTGATTTTTTTTCACCATTTGGAGAGAGTTGGGATTTTTGCAGTGGAAGAGTGAAAATTAAAATGAAGATTATAAGACATTTTGCCACATGTTTTGAGCACCATTTCTTAATCGAGTTGGTTCAAATGGACATAAATGAGGCATTTTAGCTATTATCTGAGAAACATGCTCCTATTTTGCAAGAATGGATGAAAGCCAGGGTTGATGGGGTCTATGATGAAAGATGAACAACATCATGGTTGAAGTCATAGTGTCAAGCATAGTTTTTAATGATTAGATAAGGTTGTTCAAAGGTTGTTAAGATATAATAAATAGTGTTTTATTCCTAGTTTTATTAGAGATTGTAAGATATGATCAATAACTTGACGATTTGTAAATGAAATTTGTTTAGAAGTTGATCAGGTGTCAAATTCAAATTTCTTCTCAAATGTTTGGAAGGAATCCAAGGATGCTAATGACCACTCTATACAGAGGGAAGAAATCGAAAGATCATAGGGTTGGAATTTTCATTAGAACAAAGCATACTTTTTGTGATATCGAGAGAAGCTTTGTGTTTTATCTTAATACGAGAGAGTTTTGTTTTCATCACTTACAGATTGAAAGAGGTTATAGGATGTTTGTTGTGTCTCATTATGTTTCTCTTTAAATTAGCTTGGAGTGGAATAAATGTATATTACTTAGAATTGCTTTGAAGGTGCTCTAACTTCCTATATATGTGCATGAACTGCATGTTTATTCTACGTCACACTGTTCTAATGATTGCATCTAAACCACTGAAATACTCACGACTTCCATATGAAAGCTGATGTTTTGTGAAAACACATTTGACTCCATTCTACCCAACCAGATGTTTTGACTGATTAAATGAGTACTAACCAATTATTCACTTTATTCACTTTATTCCACGAGATTTATCCATACGATATGTATTCACAAATCATTAACCTATTGAAAGCCTCGCTCTCGAGTTGAGAGGAGAGCTAAGCCTCGGCTAAAATTTTGGTTTGAAATAGTTACTCGGAGGTCTCCTTGTCTAGTAGCCTATTAGGGTACGATTTTGAGATAAAATTTGTTTTAGATAATTCTTAAATTCTGATTGACGCTTATTCATCCTTCTTCATTACTGCGGTTTTAAGAAATTATTAATTGCTCCTTGATCTCGATTGAAAAAATCACTTCACCATTCAGCCTTAAGATCTGATATTGCTCACCTATCCTGCCCTGTAACACTTCCTTTATAATTTGATCATGTTATGTTTTCAAAGTATATTGACTCCATATCCCAATGGAAAATTAAAAGGAACCTATTCATATAAACCAATAATTCCACCAATCAATCAAAATCAATCCAAATTAAGAAAACATAACTAGCCTAAAATCTATTAAACAAACAAAGTTAAATCATTAAGAGAAAGCCCTCTCTGAGTTTAGGAAGGCTAGATCCTAATCTCCAAAAGTGGTTGATAGTTACCTTTGATATTTATTTTTAACGCACATAACAACTCTTGGAAATTCTCATAGAGATAACATACTGGCGAGCATACTGGGGAAATCAGTCCCTAGTTAAATACATCTTAAAGGAAACAATTTTCCTCATTTTTCACCTTAAGGTTTTAAAGGGTTGTTAAAAATTATTATTGAAAGTTAAAATTCTGGTTTCTAAAAGAACATATTATATTAGAGCTCATCCTGATCCACAACCTACTACAATTGTTGATGATCGTGACATAATTTAAAAAAAACCTAAAAAGGTAGAAAGTCTAGGAAGTAGTATTCAGTTAATCAAATAAAGTTCACATCCTAAAGATATCAAGCATATAGGATATTGAATTTGATTTATCATTTTAGCATTCTTTATTTCGAACCAAATCTAAAAACTCAATCTATGATATTGTAATAGACCCCAATTTTATTCAATTTATTGAATCGAAAAAGGAAACCATACAACTTGATTTAGATCAACAGGTTCTAGACACTTTTGACAAACTTGATGTTTTAAACTCAAATTTGATAAAAGATATAGACAAAGCCTATTTTCAACAGTCAGTTCAATTAGCTGGCCTAACTGCTACTACCCCTAAACGCTCTACAGTATCTTTTGAAACTATAAATACAACTTTGTTTAGTTCCACCTCATCTATAGTCTCCACCAAAGTTCATTCCATAGAACCATTCATACCTAAACTTCCTCTCCAACCCAATGTTTCAAGCTCATGTTCAAGTGTTCCAAGTTCATCTTCAAGCACCATTAATTTACCTCCCAGTCAAGATAAATTCTTAATCATGGCAGCCATATATGCCCCTTTGGTCTTACAGGCCCCTTTACATGTCATGCCACAGGATTACCAGAGTAAAAAATTTCAGTTTGATGGTACTGGTCAATATACTGATAAAAAACATGTAAATAAAATAATAGATTATTTTGAATTACATGAAGTTGATGAGGCTGATGTAAAAATGAGATTATTTGCATAAACACTAGCAAGAGATGCTAAAAGAGGGTTTAAATCTTTGCCTACTAACCATATTGTTGATTTAGTTTCTTTCCATAAATTGTTCATAAATAGATGGGAAATAAAGAAAAACCCTTTACAGATATTATCTGAATATGAGAACTTTAGGATATCTACTAATGAATATATTTAGGATTACTGTACCAGGTTTAACAACATTTACAATGCAATTCCAGTGAATATTAGACCTCCACCAGATTTGGCCCTGATTAAATTTCTAGATGGTTTTGATGTTGACATGTCCTATCAGTTAAGAGAAATAAACCATGCAACTTTGGAACATATGCAGAGTGATGCAGTTAGTGTAGAAGCTAACTTATTAGCTAAAAGTGCAAGGATGAGGAATGAAAGGAGAGTGACCATTAAGGAAGAACCATCCACTTTAGATATTAAGATAGATAGTTTAGCCAAAAAAGTAGAAATACTAATGGATAGATTAGACAAAATGGAAATAAAACCTCAGTGGGAAAATCAACATGGTCCCCAAATTAGAAACCCCAACTTTAGGAAAAATCCTAATACTAGTAAATTAAGAGAAGTTGTACCCGATCAACATATTAGACCACCTTTCCAAGAAAATTATGCTGAAAGTTCACAACATATTGAAGAAGACCATGACACCCAGATAAATTTGATGGGAGTAAATAATGAAAATATTGTTTTTCTTACCCAAGAAGAACAAGAATTGTACATGTTACAACAATTACAATTAGAATTTGGAGATTCCTTTGACTACAAACAAGGCTATGAATCTGCTATCTATGAAGTTCATAAACAATATAGCCTTAGAAGAAAAAATAACATAGAAGTTCCTATTAAGAAATAATTCCAAACCCAAACTAAGAAAAAGTAGAAGCTCCCGTGACCAAAACTCTACAAATTCTCCCTAGAGAAACTCAGAAGGATTCTAGCCCAAATATTTTAGACATCACATCAACTTCTACTCAAACTTCAACTGCTACTCAAATTGTTCCAGACAAGAAAATTGAAAGAAAAATAGTTGACACACAAATTGAATTACCAACTGTTGATAAAAAATAAAAAAACACACAAACCACAATTCGTAAATCTGAAATCATTCAACTAGGAAAAACTCAAATGCCATTTAATATCCAAATTGAGATAGCCAAATTGAAAATACTAGTTCCTTTAATAGAGATGGTGAAAAATGATTCATATAAGGCCCAAATCACTGAAACACTAAACATAGGTGAAGGCGAAGATGTTTTCAACCTCAATGATGATCATCCTGAGTTATTATTTGGTCTTAAAGTTAATGGAAAACATCAACAAGGGGGTATCCCTCCATTCTACATTAGCTTAAACATTCATGCTAAAATTTTACATAATTCTATGTTGGATTTAGGAGCATCTCATAACGTAATGCCTAAAACAGTCGTAGAAAAAGTAAACTTAGAAATCACTAGACCATACAAAGACCCATTCTCCTTTGATTCTAGTCAAGTCAAATTCCTTGGCCTGATAAAAGACCTATGTGTAAATCTATTCTAGTTCCCAGCAAAAAGTATTGTTATGGACATAATAGTTTCTCATATCCCCCAAAATATGGTATGTTTTTATCTCGTTCATGGGGAGCAAAATTATAGGGATCACTGCAACTAGACATGTCATATGCTACCATTTCTATATTCGGTTAGCAAAGAAAGATTTATAGAGAAATTTTGATGAAATACATGGTAAGTAGTTCAGAAAGACCACAAAATTATCCTATCTATTCCTTGCATTATGATCTGGACTCATTTATCTTATGTAATTCAGAAAATGACAAAGATAAAATCACAGTTGTAGAAGAGAAACACAAAGAAATTGATAGTGAAAATATAACTCATGAGTCTATGTGGCATTTAGTTTTTGATGGCTCTGTAAACATATTAAGATCAAGAGCTGGAGTATGGATCTATAATTTAGAAAATCATCATTTAGAAGGACATGCTTTTAGATTAAATTTCAAATGCACTAATAACATGGCAGAATATGAAGCATTAGTGCTGGGCCTTCAAATCGTAAGAAAAATTGGAGCTAAAAGAGTTTCCATCACGGGAGACTCATAAATCATCATAAAACAAGTTAAGGGAGAGTATCTTGTTAATAATCCTAGACTTAGCAGATACAGAGAAACCATCCTAGACTTGATTAATTGTTTTCTTGATACTGACTTTGCTATTATTCCAAGAAAGTAGAATATGAAAGCACATAGTTTGGCCACTTTTTCCAGCATATGTAGGTTACCCTTTTAGCCTAATCATCAGTGCATAGCTGAGGTAAGACATAGGCCAACCATACCTGATAAATTGAAGTATTGGCAAATATTTTCACAAGACTCACAAATTTACAATTTCATGAATTCTGAGGGAGAGTTTAAAAATTGTAATATAGAAAGAGATTGTACATTAGATTATACCATAAATAATGAAATAGATGTAAATGATGTAAATAATATAGAACCAACTAAATTTACTAAAGTAGAAATAAAAATATTAGAAATAGTAGAAATTGAGGAATTAATCAATGATGAATCATAAGTTTTAAACCTCAAAGACAATATTTTTCCTAAGGGATTAGCCCCATTAGAAGATATCTTTGACTCCAATGATGTAGCAAGAAAACCTAAAATGGAACCCCTAAGGTCAGATATAGAGGAATGCAACATAGGAACATAAGAAAATCCCAAGCTTATCAAGATATCTAAGGCATAACCTCCAACTGAAAATTTGACATACATTAGCTTGCTTAAATAATTCCAAGATATCTTTTCCTGGAGTTATGAAGACCTCAAGTTTATGATACTAGCATTATCCAGCATAAAATACCAATCAAAGAAAATTAGAAGCCTTTTAAACAAAATCTTAGGAGAATTAATCTTGTTATTATGCCTTTAATAGAAAAAGAAGTCAAAATAATGTATGATGCTCAAATCATAACATCCATCAGAAAATTCGATTAGGTCTCTAATTTAGTCCCCACTAGAAAGAAAACAGGAGAAATAAGACTCTGTGTTGATTTCAGAAACTTAAACAAAGTATCACTGAAGGATAACTATCCCCTCCCTAAAATGGACCACATTCTACAGAGGGTAGTAGGGTCATCCAAAATTTCATTGCTTGATGGATTTTCTGGATACAACCAAATCCTAGTCCAACTTGAAGATCAAGCAAAGATTGCATGTACCACTCCCTAGGGAACTTTCATGTACTCGAAAATTCCCTTTGGATTGATGAATGCTGGAGAAACATTCCAAAGAGCTATGGAAATAGATTTTGCAAAGGAAATCCATGACTTTTTAGTCTTTTACCTAGATGATATCATAATGTTTTCCAAATTAGATAATGAACATCTAGATCATTAGAGAAGAGTATTCATAAAATGAAGAAAGCTTGGTATATCCTTAAATCCTAAAAAGCACTTTTTGGATTAGAATAAGAAAAATTCCCGCTACACATCATTTCGAAAGAGGGTATTAGAATTGATCCAGCTAGAATAGAGGCAATCCTAAATATCAGTCATCCTAGAAACATTAGAGAATTACAAGAATTTTTAGGAAAAAAGATTTTTCTCAGAAGGTTCATCCCTAACTTAGCAGAACTAATTATAAATTTAAATAACATGTTAAAAAAGGATTCAACACTTAAGTGGACAGTAGAGGCTAAGAAGTATTTTGAAGCGGCCAAAGAAGCAGTTACTAAAACACCTATCCTCATAAGTCTTAATTTTGACAAGGATTTCATAATTTTTTCATTTACTTCATAACACACCATTGTAGTAGTCTTGTTGCAAAATAATGGTGAGGGTCTTGAACAACCCATTTACTTCTTCAGTAAAACTTTGAGAGATGCAACACTAAATTATAATATAATGGAAAAACAATCTCTTGCTTTAGTGAAAGCCATAAAATATTTCGGAGTGTACATTTTATACTCTCACATAATTGCATATGTTCCAAATTTAGTTGTAAAGGACATTCTAACTCAGAATAGGCCTGATGGAAAAAAGGAAAATGGATTTCCACAATACTAGAATATGACATTGAAATCAAGCCTACAAAATTAATCAAAGGCCAAGGTTTGGCCAAACTCATGGTTGAATCAAATTTTCAAGCCTTAGATATAAATTTCATTGTTGCCCTAGATGATAAAGAAGAGATGGCGACTCCACAAATAAGTAAAGCTTTCATAGATTCACCCTGGTATGTAGACCTTATATTTGTTTTACTCAACCTACAAGCTCCTCCTGGTTTATCTAGAATTAAAAGCAGATTCTTAAAAATGAAAGCAATGAAATATTGTGTCTTAGATAATTCTTTATTTTGGAAATATCGTGGTGGCATCCTATTAAATTGTTTATTAAAAGATGAAGCTGAAAAATTCATGCAAGAATTTCATGCAGGATATTGTGGAGGAAAATTCTACTCGAAAACAATTGCTAACAAAATTTTGAGGGCAGGTTTTTACTGCCACCCTTTTTGCAGATGTCAGAAAGTATGTGACCTCCTGTCAAAAATGTCAAATATTTGAAGGGAAGAAGAAAATCTTACCATTACCCCTCAAACCTATCTCAATAGAAATTCCATTTCAACAATGGGGTTTAGACATCATTGGTGAAATTCACCCACTGTCCTCAGCCTAACATAAATGGATAATGATAGCCACTAATTACTTCACCAAGTGGATAGAAGCCATCCCCTATAGAAAATCCATAGACTCTGTCATTATTTCATTTCTTGAGAACAACATCCTTTCTAGATTTGGATGCCCAAAAAAACTCATCACTGATAATGATGGTGCCTTCAAATCCAAGAAAATGATACATTTTTGTAACAAATACCATATCACCATAGGCCATTCCACTGCCTATTACCCTCAAGGTAATGGACTAGCATAATCTTCAAATAAAATCCTATTCAACATCATCAAGAAGCTGTTAGAAGATAACAATAAAACCTGGAATAAAAGGTTGGTTAATGCCAGTGGTTTGATAGTTGGAGAAGAGATGGCCCCTTGCCTTTTTGAGGCAGAAAACACATCCCTCTTCTCCCTGTGGTATGAAAAATCAAATTGTCTAATGACTTATACTCTAGGGTCCTTGTTATGAATGTTATCATCTAATGGAAATCCTTCTTTCTCACCTTTTGGATTTCTTTGTGTAGCCTCCTCTTCAATCTCACCCTCATTACTAGATGTCCCATCAGTGTGTACATCATCATCTTGTTCATTGAGAGAGCTGTGAGCCTCACTGATGCCTTCAACACCCTCATCATTATCACCCCCTTTGTTGTCTTCAGTGTTGGTACCTTGTTCTTGGATTAGATCATCCACCTCTACATCAGCTTCACTTTGACCCTGTTCATCATTGGAAGGCTGATTTGTGTCATGAATATCATGAATTTCCTCTTTGCTATTTTTCTCATTACTGACTGTCCTATTAGTGTCATTTCCTTGGTCACTTCCTACCTCTTCAAACTTTGTTTTAGCTTCATCATTTCCTTGTTCTTGATCTTCTATTTCCTCATCATCTTCCTCTGTTTCTTCATGTTCATCATCTTCATCCATATTTTCGCTGTTTGCACTATGAATAGGCTCACTTTCATGCTCATCCACATTTTTCTCTTGGTTGTCATGTTCACTTTCTTGTTGAATCTCACCCTCATCATTGTCTTCACTATCTTCTTGGCCTTCATCTTGCTCATCAGCACCACCTTTTTCTGTACTTGGGAGTGATTCATTGGTATCACTACCATCACTGTCTTCCTCTTTGTCTTCACCATTTTTGTCTTCTTGACTGCCATGTTCATCTCCCTCTTGCTCTTCTTCATTAAACTCTGTATATGCCCCACTGTTCTCATCATTCCCACCATCATCTTCTTGTTCATCATTTCCACTGTCATCCTCTTGTTCCTCTTTACCACTGTCATCCTCCTTTTCCTCTTTAGACTCTGGCTCTGACCTACTGATCTCTTCATTTCCACTATCATATTATTGTTCCTCATCATCATTGTCATCATCTTCATTTGATGCATCATGAGAAGAGGAATGAGGTAGGTTTCCTTGTGGAGAAGGAATAGGTGGAGGTTATGGAGGAGTGGAGGTAAGTGAGTGTGAAGTGGAAGGAACATTTTTCTGAATGAAGGCTTGGGGATTTGCAAATATATCATGTGAGATGAAAACTTCCCAAGGGATTCCCTGCTACTCTAGCTGGTGAAAAACAATCATCTTAACCAAGGAGTGGTGAAAAAGGCTTCTCATTTCGTGGGCATAAATCCTTTTCTTGACCATTGAAGCCATTTTATCAATGCTCCAGTAGAGATAGTATGGTAGGTTTAGAAATTTAAGCCTGGTGAAGTGCATTAGTAGCCTTATGTGATATGAATAAATCCTAGAGTACCTCCCCTCACAAGTGAAGTACTTGATAATCTGCCTCATCAGCAGGGCATATCTCTTTAGCAGGCGGGAGAAGGGGAAAACAGTCTTGCGGCCCTATTGATAACTAGGTTTGAAGAAGGGCTTATAGTAGCTTAAGGCAAATTTCTTCTATTTGAACCATCTCTCACCAATATCTGCTATTCCTATGGCTTTAGCAATGGATTCGGATGATAGTTCAAATTTCACTCCTGCTAGGTTGACCTGGTGTTTTTTTAGGCTGAGATTGAACAACGGAGTCAACTCTGAGTGCTTTTGGACCTGTTTAGCCTTCTCAAAAAAATGATAGCATCCAACATCTTGAAAACATGCAAGGATCATGGGAGAAGAGGTGATTTGAATGGTATCTAAAGGCTCAAACCTGTTAGCCCTTCCTCCCTTGTGATTTGGCTTGATAGGCCTTTGGCCTTCATCACTACTGGTACTTATCTCTTCTCTAGACATAGTGGCTGATCTAGAACAAAATGTTTTTTAGCTTGGTAAGAGATTTCAGGTCTAGGGAGGAAAAATGAGTGATGGTGAGGGTAGATTTTAACAAATGGAGGAAAAATGGAAGGTTTAGGAATGCTTTCAGAGTTTAGAAGGAGGCTTAGCTTTGTATTGAGTGTATTTATGCTAATGACCACCTTCCAATTGGTAAACCCTTGCCCTAGAAAGTTAAATGTTTGATTTCCATGAAGATTAGGGTTTAACCAATTTAGCTTTTTGATATCCTTCTTTGATTATGAATGAAAAAAAGATCAATTTGGAGGGCAAAGAAAATGACTACCAACCTTGTCTAACTCATGCAGGATCCTAGGGAAAACTTGAGGAGGAGACAAAGTGAGTTTGAGCAATTTTTGGGAAAATTTAGCCAAATATCCTCTGTTAGCACCACTTGAAAAGCCGTTCCTATCAGGCCTTCCTTGTGCACAACGTCGGGTCGGGTCGGGCCTTCCCTGTGCATAGCGCCTCTACCGTTGTGTAGCGCCGCCTCTTTGGTGCGTAGCACAGTGCTTTTTTGCACTGTATCTGCCTCCTCTGTGTGCAACACCGACAAATCTGTGCGTAGCACCTCTGTCGGTGCGTAGCACCTTGGAATTTTCAGTCCTGCATCTTTATGCCTTTGATTTCTTGGTGAATAGACTGAAAAGAATAATTTAGACCTTATTTAACTAACATTCTGTCATGTTTTTACTTTGAAATAGTGAAAACCTCATTGTGTTAAAACCCTAGTAGTTGGCATCAGCAGTTCTCTTAGTTTCCATATGTGCCACCATTGTGAGAAACATTAGGTTTGTTTGTCCTTATCAACCTTCATGTAGGTAGCCATCTTTGATAGTCATGCAGAAGTGTCACTTATGGCTAATCTATCTCTTGCAGAATATACTTTTGATAAGGAAACCATTTTGGAGGCTTCTCTGCTTTTTAGACCAATTACATGTTTGTTCCTTTGATCATTTTGACAGTGATATATCTCTAGTGGGAAAATTTAGGAGTTTAAACCATCTTGTGTCTCCCCTTGGCCACTTATGTTTTTTTAAGTGCCTACACAACTTTTTCCTTTGAAACCTTAGTGCCTTTTTTGTAATTTTGACACCTTATTTTCCCAATAGTAGACTCATGCCCAGTAATGATTTTATCCTTTGGCACTTTACCTTACATCTGCCTCCTTTTGGTCCTTTTTAATGCCTCTAAATACACTTTTGAGAAGTCAGGCCCTTGCACTGATACTCTTTGTCATTTGTCCTTTTGGTGAGGTGGAATCACTGCTTCTTTATCAAACACTTAGAGGGAAACTTGAAACCCTTTGAATGCCATCTGCTATTATGAAGGAGGCTTTATCATCATTTTTTGACTAGTTTGTCATTCTTCCCAAACTCCTAGGTTTTAGGGCTATTAGAAAAATGTAAATAGTGTTGTCTTCTAAGTTCTCTAAAACTTCTCTAAACTCATTAATTATTTCTAAAAATATTTAGTGTGCACTGGATGGAGTTGAGGCGACCTATGTCCTTGTAGCCCTAGTACTGATTCCTTGCACTGGTTCACTTGTTTTTCCAATTAGTCACAAAAAATCCTGATCCTCTAAAACATATGCCTATGACTTGTGAAACCCTAGGTGACCTAGTGGTAGGTTCCTTGGACTTGTCTATGGACTAAAAACATAGATTTTGGGGTCATCAAGTGTGAAACAAAGTTTAATGATAAATTGATGTATTGAAGATCCAAAATCCAATGCGCTTGATTTATCTAAAGAGCCTACAGAGACATTTTTGAGACCATCAATGCTTGGGGTATTTTTGGGAGACACAACAGAGCTGTTTGATTGGTGGCCTTAGGTAGCAGTGGGGGTTTTAGGCAAAATAAAACAGAGGATTTGGACCAAAGATGACAACATATAGACAAAATGAGTGACATGGGCCCCTAATGGGTTTTTTGGGACCGGTAAGCAGAGCTTGACATGATGGAATGAGGAAATAGTGAAAAATTATCTTAAGGATGATGAAGGCAGTGAGATTTATAGAACTCACAATGTTCATGAACTTTGTTTCTAGAAATCTAGGGAAATCATTTAGTCATCTATGAAGGAAAAAAAAATTACTGATGACTAACACAGACTACAGAAGAATGGTCCATTTGTTTATTCATGCCTTGGGACCAATTCCCATCGCATGGTACTTAGATGCGAAGCTACATCAGCGCACCTACCATTGGAAAACATTAAAGGATGAATTTGTATGGACATTTTGGTTAGTAGGGGGAATGGAGGCGCTTGAAGAAGCTCTGCAGGATATAGATACCTTCGTATTTGATGAATCACACCCTTACGCAGCACTTGGGGCACTAACATGGGAAACACAAATGCAGGATAATGTCAACTAATACAATATAGAAATAGAAGAGTGCGATTAAGATCTGTGCAATGTCTCTATCTCGGAGTTGAAGGGAGAGCGTGTAGTTGATGGACCCCCACTATAAACTGTCGATGTTACTAAGCCTATGAAGCTACGAGAAGTCAACATTGGCATGGAAAAGCAGCCTAAGTTGGATTAAATTGGGGACTACTGGGATGATTTTATAGTAGGAAAAGTGGCAAAACTGCTCATAGAATACCAGGACTTATTCCCCACAAAGTTCTTAGAACTCAACGGGATTACAGGGGACCTAGGGGTCATGCGCATCACTTTAAAACCAGATGCGAACCCTATGAAACAGTGTCCTTATCAACTAAATCCTAAGTATAAGAAAAAGGTTAAGGAAGAAATCGATAAAATGCTCATTGTAGGTATCATCGAACTGGTGGAATAGTCAGACTGGGTAAGTCCGATGGTGTTTCAGGAGAAAAAGATGAAGGGGGAGATATGAATCTATGTTAACTTGCACAAATTGAATGATGTATACATGCATGATCCCTTTCCTACACCATTTTCTGACAAAATCCTTGACAACGTAGGTAGGCAGGAAGCATACTCATTTACAGATGGGTTCTTGGGCTACCATCAGATCAGGATCACACCTTAATACCGCAACAAAACTACGCTCACCACTAAATAGGGATCCTTTCAATATAATTTCACGCCATTTGGGCTCAAGAATTCCCTTGCCATCATTTCACGGGTGGTGGTCGCAGTGTTCAAAGAGTTCATCCACAAGTTTTTAGAGGTGTATTTTAATGACTGGACTATCTTCGACTTAGTGAAGACACACGTCTCGAACCTACACATGATGTTGGATGCCTGTAGAAAGCACCAGATTTCCCTGAATATCAAAAAGTGCACATTATGCGTACCCTTCGGAATCTTCCTCGGCCACATAGTTTGTTGACAAGGACTGATGGTTGATCCTGCCAAAGCCGTAGTTATCATAAACCTGGTAGTACCTACAACTGAGAAAAAATTGTGTTCGATCCTCAAACATACAGGCTATTACAGAAAGTTCATTCAAGGGTACGTGCTGATCACAATGCCTATGGAAAAATTGCTTAAGAAGGATATCTCGTTTTTCTGGGATGACGAGTGTCAGAAGAGCTTCGAGCTACTCAAGGAGAGGATGGTCTCTGCACCTATTATCATCTTCCTGATTGGGTGAAGGTATTCTATGTTGACATAGATGTATTAGGGATCATGTTAGGAATGGTCCTTATGGAGCCTGGAGATAGAGACATTGATCATCCTGTTGCATTCTCTAGTAGGAAACTCTCTGGTGCAGAGCGAAACTACTCCACCATAGAGTGGGAGGGATTGGCCATGGTCTATGCATTGCAGAAGTATCGAAATTATCTGTTAGGAGGGCACTTTAAAATATTCACATATCACTCAGATTTGAAGTACCCGGTTAAAAAGCCTGTGTTGGGGCGGAAAATCTGTCGATGGCTACTAATGTTTCAGGAATATGATTTTGAGATCATCATCAAGCGGAGGAAGTTGAATGGTGGACCGGACCACTTGTCCCGAATCAAAAGTAGCGAAGAACCGACTAACCTAGAAGAGGGATTTCTTGATGTGCAGTTTTTCGCCATTAAAGTGATTGATGCACACTTCACCGACATCATTCAGTTCTTGACTACCAGGATGGCACCTGCGAAATATTCGATACAACAAAATAAAGAATTGTTAACCCACGCAGCAAATTTTACCATCATCGCAGGTCATTTCTATAAGATGGGAGTTGATGAAGTGTTGCGAAGATACATTTTGGAGCATGAAAGGCACGTTAGCTTAGAAGAAGCTCATGAGGGTATAGGAGGAGGTCACTATGCAAGAAAGGCCACAATGTAAAAGATATTGAGAGGTGGACTATGGTGGCCTACCTTTCATAGTGATTCCAACGACTATTGCAAAGCCTACGATATGTGCCAACGAACAGGAAAACCATCATGCCGAGATGAGATGCCCCTGAAACTGCAAATGGCCTTGCAAGCATTTGAAAAGTGGGCCATCAAATTTTTAGGGCCTATCAACCCGCCGGGAAAGAAGATAGGTGTGTGCTACATCATAACTACCACTGATTATGTAACAAGATGGACCGAAGCACAAGCTGTGAAGGATTGTACTACTGATACCACTGCACACTTCATCTTTTAGCAGATTCTGACCAGGTTTGGATGTGCGAAGATTTTAAAGAGCGACAGAGGTATGCACTTTGTTAATGAAATAATACAAGCCTTGCTGGAATAATTTCGGATCCACCACGTGAAGAGCACTCTGTATCATCCACAGGAAAACAGAGCGGTATAAGCTTTTAATAAAATTTTGGAGCAATCATTGACTAAGGTATGTAACGTTGATCACAATGGCTGGGACATGCACATCTCATCTGTTCTTTGGGCCTATCGAACCACCTGCAAGAAGTTGACTGGGAAGACATTGTTTATTTTGGTCTACGGCAAGGAGGCCATTATGCCCATGGAATATATTGTTGCTAGCCTGCGTATTGCAACCTTTACGAACATGACAGAGCCTGATATCATGGAGGAAATTTTAGCACAACTGATGGATTTGGAGGAAGATCGTTTCATTGCCAATTTCCATCAACAGGTTCAGAAGGCTCAGGATAAGGCATGGCATGATCTACATATTTGACAAAAGAAATTTTCGGAGGGTGACTTGGTCTTGTTGTATGATAGCAAGTTTGAAAAACACTCGAGAAAGTTCTGTCAGCACTGCCTAGGTCCCTATATGGTAAAAGAAGTCACAAATGGCAGAGTTGTTTGATTAGCTACCCTACACAGTGATATGTTACTAGGCTATGTCAGTGGTAGCCAACTCAAACCATATCAGATCAAATGACTATATGGTTGGAGTAGCTATATGGGCGGAGCACGTCCACTAGGGAAGGTAAGTACAAAAAGGACCATGGTATGCGCAGGGAGCGGCCATAGATTTGGAAGTCCGGAGGGGTACAGGAGCACATTTAGAGTGCAGAAGGTGTGCTGGAAGCGCAGAGGTGCGCTAGGAGCATATAAGTTACACTGGGAGCATAGGGGTGCGCTGGGCACACAGGAGGTGCGAAAACTAGCTGTTGGAATAGTAAAATCGGGTAAAAAGCAAAAGTTACCATTGAAAGGAGTGGGTGGCTGACATTTAATAAGGTGATTTCTGAAGATTTTTTACCATTTCTTTGATGGTAAGTTCCAAGTGAGGTTCACCCAACCGTTGATCGATCCACGCGGCTATAAAAGAAAAAGGATAGATCAGGTAAGGGTTATGTATCTCTTGAATAGGTTGTACTTGGCGTATTTGTCCTTGGCAAGATTGTGCTGTAAGATTTTCTATGTCTATTGCGTCCCGTTCATCTCTGAGAATCCTACACCCTCTAACAGTAGCAACCCTGAGTTCATCTTCCACACCAGAATGACAACCACTAATCCTGCTAAAACCTCAGAACCTATGACCTCGACGAAACAAGAAACCGAGGAATAGTGGAAGTCGAATCAGAGGCTGAAGAGGTTACATCTATGCTGAGTCCCACCAAGAAGAAAGGGAAAGAAAAAGTGCAAGGATCAGGGAAACCTACGAAATGGGCTGGGATGAAGCCCTGCACCTCACCGAGCAATGTGAAGTCCCCGCGGGAGGTGGGCTATGAAAGCTCACCTAGGCCAGTAAAGAGACCCCTATCTGCTTAGGGAAAGGCCCAGATGGATGAAAAAATCAATTGGACACCACCCTTTTTTTGTCCTCGCAGGCCCTCAACATGCACACTGAAGAATCTTAATGTCCTACACACCTATATGCAGATGCCTCTAACTCCGATCGAGGTCCCCGTGATTGGAGAACCCTTTGTCAAACTTCATGAGGTGAAATTCGATGACCATGACTTAGAAAATTTGGAGGCCTTCCCTTAGATCTCACCCAAGCTTTACCTTGAAACGATATTTAAAGACGACGGGATATAGATTGTCCCTATGCGCTGGGTGCGCGGGTTTGTTGGTTCCGGGCTCTTGAACCTGCAAAGGATGCCACATTTTTTCCATTACAAAATTAGAGACCGACTTGTGTGCCAATTTCTTGCATTGGTCCATGATGACAGCTTGTGGATCCAAGATCGAATCCCTATTGATGCCGCATTGATTCATCGAATTACTGGCATCCCCATGGAAGGCCCAGACCCTATGCTGCGCGTCAAAGAAAAGTACGAGTAGAATATCACTGACAAAGTGCGTGAGGATTACCATGTATTGTGAAACACTCAAGGCTTCATGATCAACACCATCAGTGACCCTGGGGAACAGCTGGGCACCTTATTGTTAGCGTGCAAGCTGATGTGCAAATGCTGGGCTGCCACCATCCCTGCGTATGTCATTAAGCTAATGGGCTAGTGCAAAAGGGGGGTTTGCTTCAATTGGGCCAGTATCCGTGCGACAAGTTCTTGGAAAACATATGCAAAGCCTAGGATTAGGGGCGCACATTTTGCTACTCATGGGTGTTGCTTCTCATTGCGTTGGTTGCATGGGAAGCCCCAGAAGATTCGGTCCTCCTTGAGTTCATGCCTGATATGTGTGAAGGGGAATGCTACACAAATTTATGGGACTCCAAGGATGCGTAGTAGATTGAGGACTATCAAGTTTTTTGGGTCGTCTTCCAGAGTGGACTGGCCGTAGTAATCAATTAGCAGCCACGTTTGTCACCCGCAGTATATGAAAAATATAAGGACATTGCGACGTTTCAGGTAACTATGCATAACATCCAAATAAGAAGCCACAAGAATCAAGTATGGGTCTCACTCTTGTACATGGTAGCGGATGAGGACATTGACTGATTAATCGTGACCTGGCCTCCCCAATGGAAGATTGGGTTCAAATATGGTGCGCAAGGCACCGTAGGGACAAGCGCTACAAAATTCACCCCGCCTGATACGATCGGAGAGTAGAGCCAGGGTACGATGAAGGAAACGAGACTGGAAACATAGAAGTATTCACAGCCGGGAAAATGCATGGGAAAGGAAATGGAACCAGCCTCAAAGAAGGGTTTGCAGTAGGGCGCAAGTACTAGGAAGGATGCGGAACCAGCCTCATGAAGGGACTCGCAGCAGGCTCTAGACACATAAGGTCTAGAAACATGAGGTTTTGAATCCCCTTGGGGTACCAAACGGACTGGTGACCCTGCTAAGGGGTCATGGAAGAAGCAACGAGCCATCTACTCGAAACATTGCATGAGAGTTACACTGATAGAATATGATCTTGAGCAGATCGCAGATGCGTTCACCATGGTTGTTGAGGACAAATGCCTGACTTTGGAAGAGCAGTAGAAAGCCATGGTGGAAACACTCCAGACTGAGATCCGAGCTCTACAGCTCAAAACAAATACCTTTCAAACTAGAATGATCTAGGCAAGGTCAACCACAACAACAAGCAGTGCAGTAATCAATACGCCAGAAATTCGCCTTTGCCCTCTCCCAGACGCAACCTTCATACTGAGTCCACCCGACATAGGAGCGCAAGTCCAGGCCTGCGCAGAGGTGCAGTTGGATCTAGCCCACCTACTGCATGATTCATTGCAGGTCCTTCATGTGTCTCTGTTTGAAGAAATCCAGCATTGAGATCATCAAGTGCACCAGTAGCTCAGTACAGCTGAGTAGATGATTGAAGAAAAAAATGCTGAAGTGTCCCAGGTATAGGCTGCATGTACCCTCGCCACCACGCAAAAGACAGAGTTGGAGCACCTCATCAGTAAGCTCTGTGCATATGTCTCCAAAGATATTCTAGCTTCTACCACCCCTCACGCCAAGATTGAGGGATTGGTCGTAGCATTAAAGGCCTAAACAATTGAGATCCAGGTGGTCAAAACGTAGATGGAGCAGCACATGGTGGACTTGTAGGCCAAGTTGTAGCCTAAGGGCCCAGCGAACCACATTGGTTATAGAGACTACAAATGTTACCACATGGAAAATATCTCAAGGTTTCGAGCTGTTGGAAACAACAATGTAGCTATGGAACAAGGTGCAGTGGTATCCTCTCCTGCGTGAGATCAATTAGGCGCTACGACAAAAGGAAGAACAGTTTGAGCAGATGGAAGCCATGATGCCTACTTTGATCCCTGCTTAATGGTTGGCACAGCTACATACCAACCACACCTTGAGAGATGAAATTGAAGAGCTCTGCCGGAAGAAGAAGACCATTGGTGACCATCTCAAGCCTTGGGCTGATGAAGCCCTCAAGCTCTCCGAAGACATTGATATTTTAGTAAAGCAACTTACCCAGAGTTTGTAAAGTGTCACGGTTGCCACAGAGGGACCAACTTCACAAAATATGGTGGATATAGCTCAGAATGCTACTGCGCAAAGTGAAGGAGTGTTGCCCGAGCTGTTTGATGCGATCAAGGTGCTGCAAGCAAAGCTGGAGATCCCACCACTACAGTGACTCGGGATGAGTCACAAGATTGTGTTAGGGGACTGTTAGAACTGAGTCCCCTAAAGCTATGAATATTTTACAATTTTGTATATTTTTGGTATTAATTAGTCTAACGCAGGGGTTTTGGGGTGGGTCAAAGCCCTGAATTCATTGTAATGGGTCATGGGTAGACCTAGAGTCCGGAAACCACAGTTTGTGAACCATAAGAAAGCATAGTTTAAGTCATTATAAATAGAGAACATTTTAAGTCTAGAGGTAGGCAAGAATTGAGTCTGAGGCTGAGTGCGAATTGTTAGATCTGTCTTGGGTTTTTTCAGTAAGGACTCCTGCTGGCTGTGTGCATGGAGATCCTCAGTCTTGCTATGTGCAGACCCTGCTGGCTATCTATGCAGGCTATGTTATATTGTAATTGGGTTTGAATATATATGCGGATATAGTTGAAGTACCTTTGTGTGATCGAGATCTGTTGTGTTATTGTTAAAGTGAACCTTTGGAATCTATTCAGAGCTACGAATACATTTATTGCAATTGTATTTTTTTTATGCATATATATCTATGATTTGTCTCAGCTGCGAGTATAAGGGTTATGTGATGGTTTCTTTTTAGGTACGAGTATATCTGTTATAAGCTACATTTTATGATATCATAATTGTTGTATGCATGTGGATACGAAGGTATCAAATATATCTGAATATCTCTGTTGTGGTTACTAACTGAATATATTGTGAAAGCCTATGAATAGACCTGTGTGAGCTTGGTAGGTTGCGAAATTGGATCTGCTTGACTAACTTGCTCTCTCTTAGGGTGCGGAAACCTAGTTCCAGCAACCTCCCATATTACTTCGGGTGAGACCTGGCCTGCGCAAGTAGGTCACTGCCGAAAGGGCCAGTAGTGTAGGGGTTTGTTAGCAAACCTTCACCTCCGAACCTGGGTCAGGACCCCACAAGCCAACAGAGTAGCAAAGCAAAGCAAGATGCAGCAGAGGTAAGCTCTAGGTAAGTACATTCTTTATATGCATTTTCATCTCCTTATTGCATTAGGTTCTTTCTATTATAATTTTTTCTTTTTTGTTAGCACTGACATATGCTTTGCAGGATGAGGTAAGTTTTGCTATTATCATGTTATGGGTATTTCCTTGAAGGATTTTTCCAGGTATTATATATTCATCAATATAAGACTCAATGCATGATCTAATGTTTTGAAGAGTGAGAAATGGTAGCATGACAAGAGAAGAAATCAAGGTGCAGAACAATAATGAGAAGTTTACCACGTGAAGTCCTCACGTGGGAAGCACTGCATACAGTCATTGTCAAGGTATCTGTTAGCCACCTATATTTTTCAATCATATTAGCTGGTGGCTAAATTTTCTTTGCAGCCTTCAAGAAACAAATTCAGGCCTAAAATTGTTGGTCCTTGAAGTCTGTTGGTAAGATTCCAAACTACTGGATTGGTTCTACATACTTTTCCTCCTTTCTGCCTCTGATGATCCATGAAAATCCTGATCAAATATTGCTGCATCCTCCACCTCTTCCCTCTCCCCCTGCTTCCATCTTTCCTTCATTTTCTTCAAATCTCCTTGCACCCATAAAAACTCCATCAAACCCTTTTATATTCCTTATTCCTCCATTTAATCTCATTTCCTGAGGTTAAAACCCACTTTTTTAACCTATCGGAACCTTCCCCCTCTCGCAAAAATCATTCAAAAACCATAGAAAAACATGTGTTTCTATGCGTTAGGTTCTAGCCCCTCAGGCTAAGCCCCTTTCCGTTTTTCCTCCATGTGCCCCGACGCCGGAACCATGAGCTAAGTCCGCGGGGCGCTTAAATTCTTGGAATAATTTATCACCCGAAAAACATTGAAAACCTTTGTAAAATGCAAAGTCGGGTTTCTTTTATTTTCCACCAAAGAAATTATATTAAAACTCAGTCGTCGATCTGTCCCTCGGATCGACGACGCGGAGTGTATCCCGTCATCTGGTGGACCCCCCCCCTTCGCTGCGCTGTTTTTCATTTCCGCCTGTTTCGTGCCCGCACCACCTATCGTACGGAAACGGTTTTGTGTCGTCGGCCAGCGATCCCACACGCTGGCCGACACGTGTTCTCCACCTCACCCCCAAAACCACCGTTTCGTGCCTTCTCCCCGCGCATTAAACCTCATCCTATGGCCGTGTAGCGGGATTCATCCCCGCCGTCGGATCTGGGCCCTCCCATCCGACGGTCCCCGATCACCTTTCCCGCTCGCCCTTTAGCCAATTCGCTCGTCCGTTAAATTTTCCCTGGTGTGTTTAAAACCCAATCCTCGCCGTCGATCTCTGTAGATCGACGGTCTGCATCTCCTCTCCCGATTCCATTATACGGTCCACTTTCCTCCTCGTTGACCGTTTGATTTGCTCAGTTGATGTAATACGATCCGCGGTCCCGATCTCTCGTTCTCCCCGCACGCCCTCCAGGTGCGATGCTGTCCATATCTGGCGAGGATTTCCTCATTTTTTTCTTGTTTTACGGAGTTTAAGGTTTTCTTCGTATTCTACTGTGAAAATATAAGGGATGAGGGTGACGCGGCTCCGTCCTTTCGGTTGTCTGGGGAATGGAGTCATCGGGGAGGAAGAACAAATGATATCTACCAAGTTTCGCGAAGCTTGGGTTGCGCACATCCTGTGTAAAGCTCGGAGAATGCCATCGACCTCGAACGGCGTGTCGATTTTCGAAGACGAATGAACGGACGGCCGGTTTGTGAAGATTAGCGGGGATTACGACTAAAGACGGTTATCAAAGGCTTAATATCACGGCTGGAACACGGATTAAGCAAAACCTAAAAGTGTTCATCGAACAGATGAAAACGCCTCCACTTGTGCCCACAGGCGGGTCGGTTCACTCAACCACCATAGTGCCACCTATTGCCTCAGAAAGCTCAATCAGAGGATGAATTTATTGAACAAGATCAGATATTATGCCTCGAACAACCAAAGAAATTATTACTGCACCAGTTATCAACGCCAGAATGTTTGCAAAGTAACCCTAACAGTACGCAGAGCCTCAAAGGTCAATATAATCTCTCTTCGAGCTTACTTCTTAAAGTATAAACACATTAATGCAATGTAACACCTGTAGAATTTCTTCATCGAACCTCCCGGGGTCAGGAAGACATTAATTCTGCATTAATTGTATTCGAGATCTTTTCATCAGATCTCACCTCCTCATCCTTCTATAAATACTTCAATAGAAGATGAGTGAGGGGTTGGATTAGTTGGTTGTCAATGTAATTATTTGAAATAGCCTTAACTATTTACGAGTGGAAAACTCTTGACTGTAAATAGTGGTTTCATGGGCTCTTGGAGCTCTGCTTGTAGCAGATAGGTTAGGTTGTGAAGAGAGATGGATTAAAACATTGGATTTGAAGATTGTAACCGGTTTGAAGCAATCAATACAAGCTGATTTATGGGATCCTGGTCTATGCTGATGGTGATGTTATCCTCATTGTAACTTGTCATTTTATTTCTGTTTTCAATTTGTTTCATTTTCCACTATAAAGAACAGTTTAAACCGTGTTAGAGTTTGCTGTACACCAGTGACCTTCTCTGGCTGAAAAATCTTTATCCCAATGTTTTCCTCTTATTGTGTTATTTTAAAGGTAATTTAGTCGATCTACTTCGAAGATGCGCGTTCCCTCATCTTTTCGTCCTTGCTGAATGTTGTTTGTTTTTAAATATTGCTTTCATATATGTTATTATGAGAATAGATTGAGGAAATCAAAGGTTAATACACAGGTCCCTTTCAAGCCTTCCCAGGCTTTTCGCCAAACTTACATAGGGTGTGTCAAAAGGCGACTAGTTTCAAAGTACTTATCGGATCTTGGGCTATCTTTTGTGTTGTCTTGGCGGTGTCTTGGAAAGTAACTTCAAAGTAAAGAAAAACTAAGATGAGGAAAAGAGTGAGCAAGGAAAACAAGGCTTACGCATAAAGGTTGCCTTCAAGTTTCCCTTAGTTTTAATCTGTTTTCTATAAGAAGTATATCAAAGGCTGGATAGTTTCAAAGTACTTACCAGATCCTAGTTTGCTTCTATGTTTTTCTTAAGTGCCTGGTCAAAGGCTGGCTAGTTTCAAAGTACTTACCAGATCCTGGGCTGCTCTTTGTTCTGCATCTGTTAATTCCCTTTCTTATTGTATCACCCCATTCCATAAATCAAACTTCAAAAAGATCCTTAGGCCTAGATGACTTGCCCCATAGATTACTCTTGAACCTGGATGTTTCAATTAAATTCCCTTATGACTCCATAGCCCAATGGATTGAAAACCTGCCATCATCTTTCTTTTGAATCAAAGCTTATTTTTTTTACTTGCAACTTCTCACCTTTGAACCTATTTGCATATAGATCTTTCCGCCTCAGACAGCAACTATGTTCAACCATCCAAGAAAACCAAACAAAACCCTTGGCCTTCATAACTAGCCTAATATCATCATCCTAAACTTCAAAGACAATATCCATCTTTGTACATATTAGAGAGATCCCTCTCCGGATTCAGGAGGGCTAGATCCTAGAATCCCAAAGTTGGTTGAAATGATGTTAACTCTGTGATCGGACTTTGCCAATCTTGCTTGTTACAGAGACCTAACATTTCTGGCGACTCCGCTGGGGAACAGACTTAGAGTTTTTTGCATTCATATCTGTTTCAAATCTTTTCATAAAGAAGCTTGTGTTGCAAACCCAGAATCTTCATATAAACATCTTGAGAGTAAAAGGCAGCCTTTCCAAGCACTACCAAAGAATGGTAATCATGATAAAACTCGTTTGAATCAGTGACAAACTAGGTCAACCCTAGGGTTCGTTTAAGTCTTTATCTAACCTTGGAAAATCAGCTAGCTTAGCCACAAGGATAGACTGTCTTTGTTTCATAACCGTAGCTAAGTTTTGAGGCAAAGCTAGGACATTCTTTTAAACCACAAATATAGACAATTCAGAAAATACCAAAAACATTTCAGATTGGTAGTAAAACACTAGTTTTGATACCTGTATACGTCTTTGATGTGTTTTACCCTATACTCTTAGACAGAGCCTGGAAAGGGCCAGGTAGCCTCTGGATCTCATCCTCTTTGGGGGGTGACATATCTGGTGAATGCCCTCCGAGTCAATCTCTGGTTAGAGTTGTTGTATTTTGAGATATCCTTGAAAAGGAATGTTCCACAAACACTGAGGTGGACAGTGTACTCCTGTAAAAACTCTCTAAACCTTCCACCTGGCGACTCCATCATCCTGAGCAGATCTTAAGACTCCACTGGGAAGAACCCTTATCACTATTAAATCCTTCAAACTCAGTTAGAGGACTGTAGGATGTAAGTTGAGAAAACAAGATTAGTTAACCGTCTAAAGATTGTCATACCTGGTTAAGCCTCTCTTGTTTGAAGTTGGGTCTAAATAGATAAACATTGTGGCTACTAAAAAGATTCACACCAGAGCCCATCCTGACCCCGATCCTCCTGAAATAGTTGACAACCCAGAAAGAATTCTTAGGAGGTCTCCTGGGATACAATCCTCAACTATCTTCAGACCACCCCTAAGAGCCAATTCAGTCCCTGAGAACCTTTCAGCTCTTCATGAATCACAAATTGACTTATTAAACCCATTCAGAACTAGGTCATTTGGTGATTTAGATCAGTTAGATTCTGAGCCTACCATTTCATCTCCTGAAACCAGTGAGACTCTCGGGAATAGAGAATCAACACCTCCCGATTTATATTTCTTACACAATCTAGGTGTCCCTCATCCAAGATCAGCTCAGAGATCTACTGTTGTTCCATCTACTTCTGTTCATCCTTCATCCACTGTTCAAACCACTCCACTTCAACCCACACATCCTCTTGTAAATCCACCCCCACCACATATCATGGCAGCATGGTATGCTCCCTTAGTCCTTCCTGTTCCATTGGTCAATCTTCCACAGGACTATCAGTCCAAAATTCCATTATATGATGCTAACAATACCATAACAGCATCTCAACATGTGGACAAGATGAATGACTACTTTGACAGAAATGAAATTGATAATGAATCTGTCAAAATCAGATTGTTTGCTCAAAGTTTGGGGGGAGATGTGAGAAAATGGTTTAAAGGTTTAACCCCCCACAGTATTAACGACCTTCAAGCCTTCCATCAATCGTTTTTAAACAAATGGGAAGTAAGGAAAAACCCTCTCCAAGTCCTTGCTGACTATAACAATCTCCATAGGAACCCTGGGGAAAGTGTACAAGATTATTGTACCAGATTCAACAGTGTGTATAACGCACTTTCCCCTGAACTGAAACCCCCTCAGGGTTCAGCTCTGAACAAATTCCCTGAAGGATTTGATCCAGACATGACATATTCTCTCAGAGAAAGGGTCTTTGCAACCCTTGAAGATATGCAAAGAGGTGCTCTTTCTGTGGAGGTAAACCTGATGGAGAAAAGAGCAAGGATGAAAGCTGAAAAGAGAGTTTCTTTTAGGGAGGAATCCACCCCTTCTACTTCGAGCTCGAAGATGGAAAGAATGATGGAAGAAATGATGAAGAAAATGAGCATTCTAGAGAGAGCGCAAGCAAGTTTAAATCAAACCGCTCCCCAAAACAGAAACCAAAACGAGAATCAGAATCTTAGAAGAAATCAGCCTCCAAACAGACCCAGGGAAGATGATCAACAGATCATCCCTCCCTTCCATCAGAACTTTTTAAGTGAGGTTGAGGAAACAAATCAAACAACAGAGGATAACGATATAAATTTGTTTGGGGTAGATGATGACGACTTTGAGGTTCATTCTGATGAAAGACAAGGTCTTTATACGCCTTGTGATGATAGAAGAGATGATAATCAGAATTACTATCAAAACATGGAAAACGCTGTCATAGAACCTTTAAGGGAATATGATCTCAGAAGTAAATCTAATCAACAAACCCCCATCAATAAAACCTCTGACAAACCTTCTCAAAACAGCTCTGCAATCAAGTCTAAAACGATCAAACAAAGGGACAAAACGGTGGCTGTCGATTCTGGTAAGGATAAAGAGAAAGACACCCAAAACATCGAAAAACAGAGTGCAAACATTAGTAGTACTAGCACCTCAGTTAGTACTCCTGCAAAAGTAACTGTTTCAACTGTAGATAAACCAAATCAGCAAGCTGCTGTTGCTGATAAAGTGGCAGTAAACAAGGCTGAAGTCAATGCTCTGAAGAATCAAAACCTTTTCAGCCTGGAACAGGAAATCTCAAAGATCAAAATCTCTGTTCCTTTGACTGAGTTAGCTGCCCAACATGTATATAGGTCCAAAATTTTGAAGGCTTTAAACTTAGAAAATAATGAAGACACCCTCAATCTTAATGATGACCAACTAGAGCTTATTTTTGGTCCCGAGATTGAAGGAAAGTTCCAAGAGGGTCCTATCCCTCCCTTTTATGTAAGCTTAAACATTCATGACAAAATTCTCCATAATGCTATGCACGACTCAGGCGCTTCCCATAACTTAATGCCAAAAGATGTAATGGAAAGCCTGGGTCTTGAGATTACCAGACCTTACAAAGACCTGTACTCCTTTGACTCGAGTAGAGTTAAGTGTCTAGGATTGATTAAAGATCTCTGTGTTAATCTAGCCCAAATTCCAGCCAAATGTTTAGTCATGGATGTTGTTGTGGCTGATGTTCCCCCAAAGTATGGAATGCTTTTATCAAGGTCTTGGGGGGCTAAGTTACAGGGGACTATGAAAATGGACATGGCCTATGCAACCATCCCTGTCTTCAATCAAACTAGGAGGCTTTATAGGGAATCTCACATGCAATACACAGTAACAAGCCAGGAGCGGCCTCAAAACTCCCCACTCTATGCTATAAACACGAGCCTTGATTCTTTTATCATGTTCAACAATGAAACACTCACCGAACAAATTGTTTCAAAAGAATCCATGGCTGGAATAAAAGAGGAAGAGAACGAGCCCGAATTGCCAGAACAGTCTACTGTGTCTGAAGATCCTAGTAAATTAAACACAGATCTTGAACTGCAAGTCACCAACTCGTTGAACTTAAAACTTGACAGTCGAAAAAACAGTCCTCAACCCGATGAAAAACTTGAGGAATCAAATCATACAAAGTCCATTCATCAAACTGAAAATCTGCCTCTCTGGACTATGTATTTTGATGGGTCATGCACCAAAACAAATGCAGGTGCGGGTGTCTGGATCACTAACACTGAAAATGATCATACAGAATGCATCTCATGCAAATTAAAATTTGAGTGTTCCAACAACATAGCAGAATATGAATCCCTTCTCTTGGGCTTGCATCTTTTGAAAAAACTAGGTGCCAAGAGAATCGATGTATATGGGGATTCTGAATTAATCATTAGGCAAGTCAATGGGGAGTATAATGCAAATCACCCCAGACTTAGGGCCTACAGGAATGATGTCATTGATATTTTGAAAACATTCGAGGAGTACACCTTATCTTTTGTCCCAAGGAAGAAAAACATTGCAGCCCACAATTTAGCCTTTGCTGCTAGAACCTGCCCAATGCTGTATGATGACACCTCTCAGATAAAATTCAGACCAGCTATCCCAGATAACAAAAAATATTGGCAGGTATTTGATGGAGATAAACAAATAGAAGACTTCATGCAATTCAGAAATGAGTTTGAACCCCATAGTTCAGACTCAGACTATGATACAGACTGCAGTGAAGAAAATTTTCTTGGTGAAGAAGAACCATCTCCACAGCTGGTGGATATAAACCTTCAGACTATCGCATCCACACACCAAACAGAATTAAGTCCAAAACCTGAAACAGAAAAAATGGAAACTCTGCATACTAATAATGATAGTCTGCCCAAGGGTTTGGCCCCTCTAGAAGAACTGTTTGATTTTGATGATGTGGCCAATAAACCAAAACTGGAACCTGTGGAAACTGAAGTGGAGGAATGTAACATAGGCAGTGAGGAAAAAACGAGATTGATCAAACTGTCTAAAACTTTACCAGCTCACATTAAACTCAAATACTTAGAGCTGTTTAAAGAATTTTCTGATGTTTTCGCGTGGAGTTACGAAGATCTTAAATCCTATGACACTGAAATAATACAGCACAAAATCCCTCTTAAAGAAAACCAAAAGCCATTCAAACAAAAACTGCGCAGAATCAACCCTATCCAATTGCCATTGGTTAAGAAGGAAATTATGAAAATGCATGATGCTGGTATTATTGTCCCTATTAGATATTCTGAGTGGGTATCTAATCTGGTGTCAGTTAGGAAAAAGACTGGAGAAATCAGGCTTTGTATAGACTTCAAGAATTTAAACAAAGCTTCATTAAAGGATAACTACCCTTTGCCCAAGATGGATCATATTTTGCAAAGGGTGGTAGGGTCTAAAAGAATTTCTTTGCTGGATGGCTATTCAGGGTATAACCAAGTCCTAGTCCACCCTGATGATCAATTAAAGACGGCTTTTACTACACCTTGGGGCACTTTCATGTATGTGAAAATGCCTTTTGGTTTAATGAATGTTGGAGCAACCTTTCAGAGAGCCATGGACATAGCATTCTCGGAAGAATTGGGCTTCTTCATCATTATCTATCTTGATGATGTGACTGTGTTTTCAAAAACAGATGAAGAACACTTAGAACATTTGAGGAAAGTTTTCAAGAAGTGCAGAAGGTTTGGGATATCTTTGAACCCCAAGAAAACTTTATTCGGTCTCCAAGAAGGTAAGCTTCTTGGACATATCATTTCAGAAGAGGGTATAAAGATAGATCCCATGAGGATTGAAGCCATATTGCAGATCTCTCATCCTCGGAATATTAAAGAGTTGCAGTCTTTCATAGGGAAGATTAACTTTTTAAGAAGATTCATCCCCAACTTGGCTGAGCTCCTTAGGAATATCACAAACATGTTGAAGAAGGAGCAAGGGGTAAAATGGACCGCAGAAGCAAAGACATCCTTTGAACTGGTTAAACAAGCGTTAACCAAAACACCAGTTCTCATAAGTCTGGATTTCTCAAAAGATTTTTATATCTTCTCATTTGCATCAAAACATACTATAGCTGCTGTCCTTTTACAGAAAAATCCACAAGGACAAGAGCAGCCCATTGCATTCTTTAGCAAGGCAATGAGGGATGCCCCTTTGAGATATAATATTATGGAAAAACAGGCTTTTGCTTTGGTGAAAGCTTTAAAAGATTTCAGGGTATACATCCTTCACTCACACATCATTGCCTTTGTCCCAAATTCAGTTGTAAAAGACATTTTAACCCAGGATCCAGATGGTAAGAGAGGTAAGTGGATTGCTGTTATTCTTGAATATGATTTAGAAATTAAACCCACTAAGCTTATCAAAGGACAGGGTCTAGCTAGGCTAATGGCTGAATCAAATTGTGAGGTTCTTGATATTAATATGATTAATGCTTTGGATGACCAAGAAGAATTCTCTACCCCCATTGTTGAAGATTATCTTGCTAATTCTCCTTGGTATACTGATATTGTTTATGTTTTGCTTAATCTGAACACACCTCCTGGTTTATCCAAGACAAAGGCAAGATTCCTAAAGTTAAAAGCTGTAAACTATTGCATTATTGATAAATGTCTTTATTGGAAAAATGCTAGTGGTATATTGCTTAAATGTTTGCCTGAGTTCGATGCAGAAAAAATGAAACAGGAATTCCATGAAGGAGAGTGTGGGGGCCATTTGTACTGGAAGTCAACAGCCAACAAAATTTTGAGGGCTGGTTTCTATTGGCCTACTCTTTTTCCTGATGTGCACAAACTAACAACCACTTGCCATAAATGCCAATTGTTTGAGGGCAAGAGAAAATTACTACCCCTTCCTCTGCATCCCATTACTGTTGAAGCTCCTTTCCAACAGTGGGGCCTTGATTTCATAGGAGAAATCCACCCACCATCCTCTGCCCAGCATAGGTGGATCCTTACCGCCACAGACTATTTCACTAAGTGGATAGAAGCCATTCCTTGTAGACAGGCCAATGATTTAGTTATCATAAAATTCATAGAAACCAATATCCTTTCCAGATTTGGCTGTCCTACCAAGATCATTACAGATAATGCAGCAGCATTTGGATCAAAGAGAATGGTTGAATTCTGTCATAAGTATCAGATAACATTGGGGCACTCCACTGCCTATTACCCTCAAGGTAATGGACTTGCAGAGTCTTCCAACAAAAGCTTAGTGAACATAATAAAGAAACTGTTGGAAGGCAACAAGAAGTCTTGGCACACAAAGCTGATTCATGCACTTTGGGCCGACAAATTAACACTGAAGAAATCCATTGGTATGTCACCCTTTCAGCTTGTGTATGGTACAGAGGCAATTTTTCCTAACAGCCTTGGTGTACCAGTTATGAAGTTGATTCAAGAGTTGCAGACTGAAGAGAATGACATAATCAGAAGGATAAGTCAGACCATTCATCTTCAGCAGACCAGAGAGGAAGTGTACCACAAAGCATTACAGAAGCAAGACAATATCAAGAAGATATTTGACAGAAGAACAAAGGCCAGTAATTTCAAAATTGGGGACAAAGTTTTAAAGTGGGACTCCAAAAGGGAAGACAAGGGAAAGCATGGTAAATTTGACAATCTGTGGCTTGGCCCTTACTCCATTCATTCAGTTGCTGGGAACAATGCATTCTTCTTACAAGAACTGAGTGGAGCAGAATTGTTTGGAGGTCCTGTCAATGGCAGGATGCTTAAGCATTACCGGTCTTAAAATTATTTCATGTTTGAAGCCTTCTCATCTTTTTTCCACTGTAAATATTTCATCCACCATTGCATTTAAATTATGAAAGATCAAAAAATACAAAAACAAAGAAAGAAAGAAAAGAGGGCAGAAATGGAAAACAAGAAAGGCAAAGCCCCATGCCAAAAAAGGAGAAATAAATCTGAAAGTGTGCAAGCTTAAATGCCACTCCTTGAAACACTCTTCTAATTGGTCAAACTGTTTAATCTTGACTAATTAGCTTTCAATTTTCTGCTGGTAGGGTAGCAAATTTTATTTGCCAAACTGTTTAATATTGGCTTATCAGTAGATAGAGTAGGGTAGAAATCAAGGTTCAAACAAACTCAAAATCTGAACCAAAGTTCCCAAAGAGATGACTCAAAGCTACTCTAATTTCTGAGTCAAAGGAAAGACCTGGTTCTAATTCACTCAAAACTCGAACCAGAAGAGAAGCAAAGATAGCTCACTGAAAAGAAAAAGCAGAGCTGTGAATATGAGGGAAGGCCATAACGAGAAAATTTTCAGATCTTAAGCCTTCTGTTTTGATTTTAAATTTTCTGCAAATAATAATCTATGTGCAGCCTGTCTTTATGCCATAGATCATAGCAAGTCAAACAGTTCAATCTTGGCTTGGCTATTTTTAAATTTCTGTTGTAGAATTTAGAGAATGAAGGTTTGTTGGACTGTTTAATCCCAACAAACAGTAGAATAGGTAGAGGAATATCTGAACTCAACTGTTTAATCTGAGTTCAGGGAGAAATAAGGAGTAGAAGTAGATTAGATTTACTACTTTCAAAAGAATAAAATGTTGTGTTAAGAGTTTGCCAATTCAAGTGCACTCTGATGAAGAAAAAATGTTAGATCAGTAGGATTGGGGTAGGTAGAAGTTGTATTGATGAAATTCATCTCTCTTTAATGATTGACATTATTTTGTCCAGAAGTAAAAATCAAAAGCAAGTGATGGACCAGGCATCAGTCAAACATCCCAGAGAAATCAAGTCTGAATTCTTGATGTCTTCAAGAAGACACCATCCCCAAGTGGAGCCACTGTTAGCCACCTATATTTTTCAATCATATTAGCTGGTGGCTAAATTTTCTTTGCAGCCTTCAAGAAACAAATTCAGGCCTAAAATTGTTGGTCCTTGAAGTCTATTGGTAAGATTCCAAACTACTGGATTGGTTCTACATACTTTTCCTCCTTTCTGCCTCTGATGATCCATGAAAATCCTGATCAAATATTGCTGCATCCTCCACCTCTTCCCTCTCCCCCTGCTTCCATATTTCCTTCATTTTCTTCAAATCTCCTTGCACCCATAAAAACTCCATCAAACCCTTTTATATTCCTTATTCCTCCATTTAATCTCATTTCCTGAGGTTAAAACCCACTTTTTTAACCTATCGGAACCTTCCCCCTCTCGCAAAAATCATTCAAAAACAATAGAAAAACATGTGTTTCTATGCGTTAGGTTCTAGCCCCTCAGGCTAAGCCCCTTTCCGTTTTTCCTCCATGTGCCCCGACGCCGGAACCATGAGCTAAGTCCGTGGGGCGCTTAAATTCTTGGAATAATTTATCACCCGAAAAACATTGAAAACCTTTGTAAAACGCAAAGTCGGGTTTCTTTTATTTTCCACCAAAGAAATTATATTAAAACTCAGTCGTCGATCTGTCCCTCGGATCGACGGTGCGGAGTGTATCCCGTCATCTGGTGGACCCCCCCCCCTTCGCTGCGCTGTTTTTCATTTCCGCCTGTTTCGTGCCCGCACCACCTATCGTACGGAAACGGTTTTGTGCCGTCGGCCAGCGATCCCACACGCTGGCCGACACGTGTTCTCTACCTCACCCCCAAAACCACCGTTCCGTGCCTTCTCCCCGCGCATTAAACCTCGTCCTATGGCCGTGTAGCGGGATTCATCCCCGCCGTCGGATCTGGGCCCTCCCATCCGCCGGTCCCCGATCACCTTTCCCGCTCGCCCTTTAGCCAATTCGCTCGTCCGTTAAATTTGCCCCGGCGCGTTTAAAACCCAATCCCCGCCGTCGATCTCTGTAGATCGACGGTCTGCATCTCCTCTCCCGATTCCATTATACGGTCCACTTTCCTCCTCGTTGACCGTTTGATTTGCTCCCAACCGTTGATCGCAATACGATCAACGGTCCCGATTTCTCCATTCTCCCGCACGCCCTCCGATGCAGTCTGTCCATATAACGCAGGATTTCCTCATTTTTCTTGTTTTTTGCAGGTTTTTAAGGTTTTTCTTCGTATTCTATGAAAATCTAAGGGATGAGGGTGACGACTCCAATCCTTTCGATTTATCCAGGGAATCGATCATACGGAGAAGAACAAATGATATCTACCAAGTTTCATGAGCTTGGGTTGCTGCACATCCCTGTAAAGCTCGGAGAATGCCATCGATATCAGAAGCAGAGAAAGAGTATCCGATTTTGAAGACAGAATGAACCAGAGCAGCAGTTTTGTGAAGATTGGCGGGGATTACGGCTAAGACGGTTATTAAAAGCCTAATCCCCGACTCAGAACACGGATTAAAGCAAAACCTAAAAGTGTTCATCAGACAGATCGCCTCCACCGCCATACTTTGAGGCGAATTGATTCCTCAACCACCACAGTGCCACCTATTGCCTCAGAAATCTCAATCAGAGGATGAATTTATTGAACAAGATCAGATATTATGCCTCGAACAACCAAAGAAGTTATTACTGCACCAGTTATCAACGCCAGAATGTTTGCAGAGTAACCCTAACAGTACGCAGAGCCTCAAAGGTCAATATAAGCTCTCTTCGAGCTTACTTCTTAAAGTATAAACACATTAATGCAATGTAACACCTGTAGAATTTCTTCATCGAACCTCCCGGGGTCAGGAAGACATTAATTCTGCATTAATTGTATTCGAGATCTTTTCATCAGATCTCACCTCCTCATCCTTCTATAAATACTTCAATAGAAGATGAGTGAGGGGTTGGATTAGTTGGTTGTCAATGTAATTGCTGAAGCGCTGTAGCTATTTCTGAGTGGAAAACTCTTGACTGTAAGTAGTGGTTTCATGGGCTCTTGGAGCTCTGCTTGTAACAGATAGGTTAGATTGTGAAGAGAGATGGATTAAAACATTGGATTTGAAGATTGTAACCGGTTTGAAGCAATCAATACAAGCTGATTTATGGGATCCTGGTCTATGCTAATGGTGATGTTATTCTCACTGTAACTTGTCATTTTATTTCTGTTTTCAATTTGTTTCATTTTCCACTATAAAGAACAGTTTAAACAGTGTTAGAGTTTGTTGTACACCAGTGACCTTCTCTGGCTGAAAAATCTTTATCCCAATGTTTTCCTCTTATTGTGTTATTTAGAAATGATTTAATTCAGTCTAAGCACAGAGATGCTGGCGTTCCCTCATCTTTTCGTCACTTCTGAATGTTGTTTTTAAATGATACTTTCATATATGTTGTGTAAGGAATGAATTGAGGAAATCAAAGGTTAGCCCTGAGTCCCTTTCTTGTTTGCTCAACTATTTGTCTGTTTCCCTTAGGATGTGTCAAAAGCTGACTAGTTTCAAAGTACTTATCAGATCTTGGGCTATCCTGTGTTATCTTGGTGATTGTCTTGAAAGTAACTAAGTAAAGAAGAACTAAGATGAGGAGAAAGGTGAGCCCTGCCCGCTAGTTTCTGCTCCAAAGGTTGCCTTCAAGTTTCCCTTAGTTTTAATCTGTTTTCTATTAGAAGTGTATCAAAGGATGGATAGTTTCAAAGTACTTACCAGATCCTAGTTTGCTTCTATGTTTTTCTTAAGTGCCTGGTCAAAGGCTGGCTAGTTTCAAAGTACTTACCAGATCCTGGGCTGCTCTTTGTTCCGCATCTGTTAATTCCCTTTCTTATTGTATCACCCCATTCCATAAATCAAACTTCAAAGAGATCCTTAGGCCTAGATGACTTGCCCATAGATTAATCTTGAACCTGGATGTTTCAATTAAATTCCCTCATGACTCCATAGCCCAATGGATTGAAAACTTTCCATCATATTTCTTTAGAATCAAAGCTTATTTTGTTTACTTGCAACTTCTCACCTTTGAACCTATTTGCATATAGATCTTTCCGCCTCAGACAGCAACTATGTTCAACCATCCAAGAAAACCAAACAAAACCCTTGACCTTCATAACTAGCCTAATATCATCACCCCAAACTTCAAAGACAATATCCATCTTTGTACATATTGGAGAGATCCCTCTCCGGATTCAGGAGGGCTAGATCCTAGAATCCCAAAGTTGGTTGAAATGATGTTAACTCTGTGATCGGACTTTGCCAATCTTGCTTGTTACAGAGACCTAACAGTATCATTGTACTGAGTCATTGTAAAAGCATCATTGTAAATTTTTTACAAGTGTCTATTTTCCAAGAAGTGAAGAGGCAGTGTCGAGAGGTCTAGGATCATCATTAGGTATTTGTGTCATAGTTGGGTTTATGGTCTACTGTGTCTTCTTCTTCTACATCATTCTATATCATTGTAAAGTGGACCATTTTCCCTGGTACAAGAGTCCATTATTCTTTTATTCTTCTATAGGGTGGTAGGGTGGTGCTAGGCTGGTGAATGAAGTCACCAACAGGTTCAATCCTGTGAAAAATTTAGGGTGGTAGGGTGGTGCTAGTGTGATTTGTAGCTCATTGGGTGTTGGGGCATCTGTTCATTTGACTACTAAAGAATCTCGGGCGTTGGAGCTTCCATCCAGTGGGAATTGGATAAGAATGCTTTTCTAGATTATAGGAAGTTGGAGCTTTATTTTCAATTGGAGTTGAATATTAAAGAATCATTAGAAAATCATTTAGGTGGTTTTCATCCCAGAGGGGGTTTCCACCTTAAAAACTGTGTGCATTTGTGTTCCTTTTTTTTACTTCTATCATTGTACAAAAAATGATAATAATTGAAGATTAACTAATGCTTTGAAAGATTAATAATAATACTAATTGAAAGGAATACTGATTCACCCCCCCTCTCAGTATTTCCAACAATTGGAATCAGAGCTTGGTTCCTTCAATAGCAGTTTAACAGTTGGAAGGATGTCATGGAGCATACCAAGAATGGCGTAACTTTGTTCAATGAAAATAATTATGTACTCTTGGAAAGGAATAATGGCTTTACACCAGACATGTATGAACAAGGTAAGAATAATTTGGTAAATGATGCAAAATCAAAGAATATTATTATAAGTGGACTTTTTGAATCTGCTTATCATAAGGTGTGGGTTGTAAAACCACAAAAAATGTATGGGACAAGCTTGAGAATATATATGCAGGTGACAAAAATGTAAAAGAAGCAAAGCTTAAAATCTAAAGAGAAAAATTTGAGCAACTCAGAATGAAAGAAGATGGCAACATTGTTGCATACTTCCAACACGTTGATGAAATAACCAACACTCTAGAAGGATTGGGAGAGCCAGTTGATGAGAAGACTATTATACGAAATATTCTTAGAACGTTATCAAGGATATTCAATCCAAAGGTATTGGGCTTAGAATACAGTGCAAATCTAGACAAACTCAACAAAGAGGAATTACATGGAGTTCTCATAGCATATCAAATGAGCCTTGAAGAAGAAGAGGGTACTTCGCATCTAGAAACTCCATTCGTTGCATCTAAGAAAACCAATAAGGACAAACAACCTTCAAAGGAAAGGATCTGCACCTTCAAGTGTGAAGAAAAGGGAGATGATGAAGAAGGTCTTTCAGATGAATAATATGCTTACTTTATAAGAAAATTAAAAATTGGTAAGGGAAAATTCAAAGGTAAACTTCCATTGATATGTTTCGGCTATGGTGAGGTTGGGAATTTCACAGCAAAATGTCTGAACATAAGTGATGGTGACTCAAAAGGAAAGAAAGTTTTTAAGAAATTCAACAAGCAAGGAAAAAATAAAGGTTTCAAAATGAGCTTTCTCTCTAAAGAAGATAGCTCATCATTCGATGAAGACAGTGACAACGAAGAAGAAGCCAATGAGAGAGTATTGTGTATGGCCAAGCACAATAAACAAGAGGTATCAAACAATGAAGAAGAAGGGTTGACCATAGAAGAATTTTCTAAGGAGGCAATAAGGCTTATAAAAGAGCTCAAGGCTGAGAATATCCATTCGAATACTCTTGAAGAACAAGTTCAAGGTCTCAAATTTGAAGTTGAAGAACACAAATGTATTGAAGAGTCACTTCAAAATAAGTTGGAAGAAAGCAACCAAGAAAGGGAAGCATTAGAAGCCGAAGTAGTCTCGCTGCGTAAGGAAGTGAATAAGGGAAAAACTATCTAAAACTATGACAAAAACTCAAGGGCATTGGAAGAAATCATCAATAATCAATGATATTACAATGACAGAATTAGCCTCGATTAAAAATAAGAAGAAGCAAGACCTTCTACAACAAAATACAATGAACCTATGAGATCTAACATGCATGTAGACTTCACTGGACAAGATTCACAAGAACAACCTTGGAAGATGATTCCTTGACGAATATTTCCATCCAAGTACCGACATATTTTTCATGGCTATCATTATTCATGTGGAAAATTTGGTCATAACGCTGTAGAATTCACATGTACCCTAGGAACGAATACAATACTAGGAGATCCTTCAAATATGAACCCCCCAGGGCTCAAAGAAACATCAATAGATTTGAACATTAAGAAATAATATGGAATGTTACAAATGTCAGAACTTTGGACACATAGCTAGATATTGCAAACTTGAAAATCCTCTAGAAGAATCTTCGAAGCCACAGAACGAACGAACATGGAAGAGTAAGAAGACTGATAATTGTGCTCTCATTCTCAAGGCTCAAAACAACAAATATGTATCGTATGCTGATAGCAGTTGCTCAATGCATATTATTGGAGATAGAAAGAAATTTTTATCTCTGAAGAAGAAGAAGGATGGAACCGTATCCTTTGGAAAGGATTGATCTTCAAATGTTATAGGATCAGGGTCCGTCACTTTTGGAAGAAAGGAGGTTCTAGCCAAGAATGTTCTCTTGATTGAAAACATGAATCACAATCTTCTCAGTGTTGGAAAAATGTGCGATCAAGGACACACAATGCTATTCAACTCCACAAAATGTGAAATCAGGAAAGGCAGGTATGGTAAAATTGTGGCTACAAAAATTCGAGCTCCAAACAACATGTTAGGGTCCTATAATAATAGGGATCATAATATTGAATTGACTATGTTTGGGTTCCCATGTTTTGGCCAGATTGGCAAGACCAAAAGATGAGACAACATCAAACCACTTTCAGACCTCAGGATCTAGCCCTCTTGGGTCCAGAGAGGTATCTCTCTATGATATGTCAAAGGTATGTCTTTGAAGCTCAAAGTTTTAAGATGTTAGGCTAGTTGTAGGCACAGGGTTTGTTTTTTTGATTGTTTGTTTGGTTGTTGGTTATCAGGAAAGAAGGATTCAATGTAAGACCAGGATGAGCAAAGAGAAAAAAAGGCAGAGGTGAAGTATTCCAGGGAGCATTCAAAACCATTGGGCAATGGAGTCAGGAAAGGATTTGCTTGCTAATCAATAGGCAGGCTTTCAATTGGGCTAGTAATCTAAAACGTTGAATCTTAAAGATGAAAGTGTGGTATGGAATGGTAGGAGAGGAGGAGACAATACAAAGTTAAGACACAAAGTTAAAAATCAACTGGTCGCACAAGGATCCTAGTGGACAGGGCTAACTCTAATCCCCAGTGTTCCCAAATCTTCCAGCTAAATCCTTAACAAGAAACATCCAAAAATAGATTCATTTAATTCATACATCAGAGAGTAGGCAACAACATCTACTACACTGGTTAAATTAACTGAAATCAATTCTTAGATCACACATTCAGAAGAAAAACATTAATGGCAAGGAGAGCAGAAACATAGGGTACCTAACAAGGGTAAATCCTATGCCAATATTCTGATGCAAGCCAGTAGAAACGAAATGAAATGAATTAAAACAAAGAGATAGGAAAACATCACCGCTGCTTTAGATCAGGATCCAAAGAAATGTGCTTGTCATATTAAATAGCAATACCAGTCAATTACAACATGCCAATAGCTGAATACTTAGTCTAAAAACATCCTCCTCAGCCTATCTTACAACTTTACACAAAGACTGTGTCTCAAAAGAAACTACTTGCAATTCTCTAATAACTTATCAACAAACTTTATAATGATTTTCTTCATGAATTTATAGCTCAGTGGAGTAGAGGAGGTAGGTGAAAGACTAAATGCAGCATTAAAAGCTTAGGAGATGAAGAAGGCTGAAGCCCACTCTGTATAAATTCTGTGCATTAATCTGGGACACTCTTGGGTGAAAAAGTGGTCTTCTCTAGGCTTCCATTTACTTCGGTATGTCTCTGATGTACTTGGCTGCAGTACTCTGTAGTATTTCTGGTGAATTGAACAAAAACGTAGAATCGAGACGCTAAGATCTGCCATACTGTGCAACTAATGCTTCTGATAGCCTAGGACTGTTGTAGGGGGGGAAAAAATTCTCTTGGACACAATGTATACCGAAACCATGATGTGTATTGTGTCCATGCTTAGGAAGAAACGTTCTTCTGATTTGAAATCTTGATTACATTGTTTTCTGCGCGCTGGACCTCCTGTGTGATCCTCGGGATTTTCGATCTGGTACTCTGCCTTTAAAACTCTGGATTAAGGCTTAAAATCCTCAATACTGAACGTTGAAATCCTTGATCATTAGCTGGTATTTCCCTGCCACGTCATAAATGTCTCAATCTGCAAAATCTGGGTTTTAATGGTGCCGGATAGGTTTTTCGTGGAGATTGAACTATCCTTGGATAATATTTATGCCGCCGCTACCTTTCCGCACATTTCCATTGTATTACCAGCTCCCAAATTAAAATTTCTCTACGCAACACGCCATTACAATAGTACAATTGAACCATGGCAGTTTTACGCCTCTTTCAAACCTTGCAAAAACATGAAAACTATTAAGAAAACAATGCATGGGGTCGGATGATGTGAATGACTGCGAGGATGAAAGTGGGACTATGGAGAGATGGTGAAAAATGCAGAGGAATGGTGGAGGTTGGCGGAATGCAAAGAGATTTAAACGTGAAAACCTTAAATTCTACTTTTGAATGAATATATATAATGGGAGGGGCGAATGTACGGTGAGACATGTGGAATGGTGACGTGGCAGGACGGGGTTACGGCGGGACTGACAATAAATATGGGCCGTCCGATCTTAATGGAGATCAACGGTGGGAAACACGTTGGAGGGCAATGGACAGTGGGACAGGGGTACGGTGGCCATGGGTTATCGCGTGCACAGCTTCACGGAGCGACAACCGTTGGATGAGGTGCCCCAGATCGGACGGCGGACATGCATATCACTCCGTATCCTGTGCCAAACTTTAACACACGATGATCAGGCGGTTTTGAAATAGTGCCGCTGCCACGCGTCGCGCGATGAGTGGAATCGCTTGGCCATCGTGAAATACCGCCTACCTCCGAAAGGCGGTGCGATAGAAACCGGTGGTTTCTAAATAGTGCGTGGGCGTGGGACCACCGGGACAGGGGAATATGGACCATTGGATTTGAGGTTTTAAATGAACGGCTGATATTTGATCGAGCGGTAAACGTGTGAACAACGGGCGTGAAGGATGGGACGAGGGCGACGATCGCCGTCCATTCTGTTTAGATCTATGGCTATAAACGCGCCCAATGAACATGTGAGATAAGCACTTCTTGCCCTGGTGCCTGGTCATGGCGCTGGTCACGTGGAGGGATATGTACAGGGGGCTAGGCTGAAAGGGGCTAAGGCCCAATTACATAGAAAACATGGTTTTTTGGCCCATTTAAAATGAAATTAAAAGCCAAAATGGGTAACGATAGAGAGATACAGGGGTCTCTTGGCTAAACCAAGAGCGGATGCATGGTTTAAAGGGGATTTTGGGAGGATTTTGGGGATTAGAGGGGAATTTGACAAAGGAAAGATAAGGGTCAAAATGGGGGGTTCTGTAGGGGTTCAAGGGCAAATGAAGGCCTTTGAAAACACAATTTGTCACAATTAGAGAGGCTTTATAATGGGAATCAGCAGAGGGGTTTTTATCAAGGGAAAAGACACATGAGACTTCAAGGATGATGTGTCTTTAGGGGAGATGCATTCCTTGAAGGCTCAAAAACAATTTAGCCCCCTACTTTGTCTATCAAAAATTTACAGGGGGGCTAACAGTGGCTCTACATGGGGATGGCTTCTTCTTGAAGGAGTCAAGAATTCCGAGGATAAATCTTTGGTGTAGGCCAGATGCCTGCGGCTTGGCACATCCCTTTCTTTCTTTAGCTCGGTTTCCACAATATGAAGACATTACATCAGCAAAAAAACTTTTCCCAACAAACCACCTACCCTTCCTACAATCCTAGCATTTTTTCTTTTGGGGCGCATTTGAACTAGCAGACCCTTTACATCATTTATTTTTATAAAAGAAAATAAACCTATACTAAATCTATCCTTATTACTCCATGAGACCAGATTAGACTGTTGGTCTCATATGTTTCTATACCTAATCTAGTATCTACTGGGATTAAATTTTCCAGCAGATTGCTTCTCTACATTCTACAAAATAAATTTAAAAACAATCAAACTAGGATTAGACAGTCTAGTTTGCTGTTGATCCAAGGAATAAAGACAGTTGCACATGGACAAAAATTTGCAAGAAACTGAAACAAAACTTTGAAGACTTGAAATCTGGAATCTTGAAGTATCCTTCTTTATTTTTTGTAACTCTGGATTTGAGCTTGTTAGAGTCACTTTCCTTTCTTCATTTCAGCTCTGGTTTTGGGCTTGTTAGAGCTGATTTTTCTTTCTTCTCTGCTGGTCCGGTTTTGAGCATGTTTAGACCAGCTATCTTTATTTTCCTTGGCTCAGATTTTGATCATGTTAGAGCCAACCCTTTGCACTACAGAGGTTCATGTTTTGAGCATGTCTGAACCTCTCCTTTCTCTCTGTTTTTTTTTTTTGAAACATTTTTCTTTTTCTTGAAAACAAACACTTCAATGGTATGTACAATGGAAATGAAACTGGAAATAAAAAATTATCAAAAGTAATGTTTGAGCATCCTGCCATTGACAGGACCCCCAAACAGCTCTGTACCATCTAATTCTTGTAGGAAGAAGGCATTTGGACCCACAGTGGCCTGGATGATGTATGGACCTTGCCACAAACTGTCGAACTTGCCATGCTTTCCTTTGTCCTCTTTCCTTGAGTCCCACTTCAAAACCTTATCTCCAATTTTGAAATCAACAACTTTGGTCCTTTTGTCAAACAACCTCTTTATGTTCTCCTGAACTTTCATAGCTCTGTTATGGACCTCCTCCCTCGTTTGTTGAAGATGAATTTTTTGGTTAATCCTTCTCACCATACTGTCTTCTTCTGTCTGTATCTCTTGAACAAATTTGATCACTGGTATTCCAAGGCTGGTGGGAAACAATGCTTCTGTTCCATAGACAAGCTGATATGGAGACATGCCAATGGATTTCTTCGTTGTGAGCCTGTCAGCCCACAAAGCATGTACTAACTTGTTATGCCATGAATTTTTGTTCTCTTCCAACATATTTTTGATGATGATCACCAGGCTCTTGTTTGATGATTTAGCTAATCCATTACCTTGAGGGTAATAGGCAGTTGAATTACCGAGTGCTATTTGATACCTGTGACAAAAATCAACCATTTTCTTGGATCTGAAAGCAGTAGCATTATCAGTGATTATTTTCCTTGGGCAGCCAAACTGAGAGAGGATATGACCTTCTAGGAAACTAATGATGACTGAATATATGGCATTCCTAGTAGGTATGGCCTCTATCCACTTAGTGAAGTAGTCTGTGGCTGTTAGGATCCATTTGTGTTGTGCGGAAGAAGCAGGATGAATTTCCCCTATAAAATCTAGGCCCCATTGCAGAAAGGGAACTTCAACAGTGATGGGTTGTAGAGTTAAGGGAAGAAGTTTTCTTTTGCCTTCGAAAATATGGCATTTGTGGCAGGAAATTATCATCTTATGGATATCATTGAAGAGTGTAGGCCAATAGTAGCCAGCTCTGAGTATTTTGTTTGCAGTAGCCTTCGGCGTCCACATTATCCTGCATGGAATTCTTGTTTAATCCTCTCTGCCTCATTTTCAGGAAAACATTTAAGCAATAGGCCATTTGAATTTTTCCAGTATAAATTTTCATTCAGAATGCAATAGTTTCTGGCTTTTAGCTTTAAGAATCTGGCCTTGGTCTTCGATAGTTCAGGAGGTGCATTGAGGTGTGTAAGAACATATAGAATGTCAACATACCAGGGAGAGCTTTGAAACTTCTCATCAACAGTGGGAACAAGCAATCCCTGTTGCTCATCCAAGGTATTTACCATGTTAATGTCAAGGGCTTGTAAATTCAATTCAGCCTTCAGTTGTGCTAAGGCCTGGCCTTTAACTAGTTTGGTGGGTTTTATCTCAACGTCGTATTCTAAGATCGCAACAATCCATTTTCCCCTTTTCCCATCTGGGTCTTGGGACAATATGTCTTTAACCACTATATTTGGCACATAGGCTATGGTGTGGGAGTGCAGTATGTACACCCTAAAGTCTTTCAAGGCCTTAATCAGAGCATAGGCCTGTTTTTCCATGATGTTGTATCTCAAGGGTGCATCTCTGAGCGCCTTGCTGAAGAAAGAAATGGGTTTTTCCATTCCCTCTGAATTTTTCTGCAGTAGGACTGTAGCTATTGTATGCTCAGAGGCGAATGAAAAAATCACGAAATCTTTTGAGAAATCTGGGATGATTAGGACAGGAGCCCAGGTTAGTGCAAGTTTAACTGATTCAAAAGATTTCTTAGCTTCAATAGTCCACTTAACTCCTACGTCTTTCCTCAACATGTTTGTCATATTCCTAATATGGTCAGCTAAGTTGGGAATAAACCTCCCGAGGAAGTTGATTTTCCCAATGAAGGACTGTAACTCCTTGATATTTCTTGGGTGTGTGATTTGTAGTATTCTCTTAACTCTTTGTGGGTCTATCCTAATCCCCTTGTCAGATATAATGTGGCCAAGAAGTTTCCCTTCCTGTAGTCCAAATACAGTCTTTTTGGGATTTAGTGATAGACCAAACCTTCTGCATTTTTCAAACACTCTTCTCAGGTGCCCTAGGTGTTCCTCCTCAGTCTTGGAGTAGACTGTTATGTCATCCAGGTAGATGACAATGAAGTGTCCTATTTCATCTGAGAAAGCTATGTCCATTTCTCTCTAGAATGTTGCACTAGCGTTCATCAATCCAAAAGGCATCTTTACATACATAAAGGTACCCCATGGAGTGGTAAAAGTCGTCTTGAGTTGATCTTCTGGGATTACTAGGACTTGGTTGTACCCTAAAAAACCATCTAGCAGGGAGATCCTTTTAGAACCTACTACCCTTTGAAGAATATGTTCCATTTTTGGCAAAGGGTAATTGTCTTTGAGTGAGGCTCTATTAAGATTCCTAAAATCTATGCACAATCTGATCTCCCCTGTTTTCTTTCTCACAGCCACTAGGTTTGATACCCAATCAGAGAACCTTACAGGAACAATTATACCTACCTCGTACATCTTTTTAATCTCTTTTTCAACTGCAGGCAATTGTTTTGGGTTTATTCTGCGAAGTTTTTGTCTAAAGGGCTTCTGATTTTCTTTCAAGGGTATTTTATGCTGTATGATTTTTGTGTCATAGGCCCTTAAGTCCTCGTAACTCCAAGAAAGCACATCAATAAATTCCTTGAATAGTTCAATGTATTTCTTTTTCATGTTTGCAGGCAGGGACTTAGCCAATTTGATCATCTTGGGTTTATCTTCAGTGCCTATGTTGTATTCCTTGACATCAGAGTCTGCATGCTCTATAGTGGGCTTTTTAGCTACATCATCAAAGTCAAAGTGGTCTTCTAAAGGTGCCAGACCTCGAGTTATGTTCCTATCTTTGGTCTGCAGCACCTCTACTTCTTAACTGTCTGCATTTTCACATTTTTCGTTTGGATTTCCAGTCTATTCATTTACATTGTTTATTTCTATGTTACAGGGTGGATCTTCCTCACCTGAGGACTTTTCACTTAGGCAGCTACTGTCAGATTTTGAGTCTGAATCAGAAAATTCAAACTCTTTTCTGCCCACCAGGAAATCTTCAATCTGTTTATCTCCTTCAAAAACTTGCCAATATTTTTCATTGTCCGGCACTGTAGGTCTGAATTTGGTCTGAATGATGATCTGTTGGTCGCTTGGAGTCTTAGGGTATGAACTAGCTAGGCAAGCTAATCCGTTTGCAATGACATTTTGACTCCTAGAAACAAACACTAATTCGTATTCAAAAAATGTCTTCAATAAATCCATAGTGTCATTCCTGTAAGCTCTCAATCTAGGATGTTTCGCTATGTATTCACCATTCACCTGTTTAACAATCATCTTAGATGCTCCACGCACAGTTATCCTACGGGCTCCTAGTTTCCTTAAAAGGTTTAGACCTAAGACAAGAGCCTCATACTCTGCAATATTGTTTGTACATTTGAAGTGCAGGTTGTAGGCATGACTCTCTACGTAGTCATTCTCTGTGTTATGTATCCACACCCCTGCTGCAACAGTTCTCTTGGTGCATGACCCATCGAAATTCATCTCCCACAAGGGTTCATTCTCGGGTTTGTCATCGTTTCCTTCCCTACAGCTGGGTTCGCCATTTTGTTGCATTATAGGAGCTGCACTAGCCTGTGGGTTGTTCTGTTTCTCTTCATGGGTGTGGAAATTAGAGGGGTGACTAATTGGCTGATTACATTCCATTTATGGTTCATTTTGAGTTCTTGTTTTAGTGCACTGTTCAAATTTTTCTACGTCTTTCTCCTCTAAGTCTAGAGTAGCCATTATGTTAAAGTCCATGGCCTCTGTTTCCTCATTTGTATCTCTGTTTTGGGACGTTGACCCTTCTAAGGATTCATCATTACAGAGGATGAAGGAGTCAAGGTCTGTATGTACAGAGTATAAAGGTGAGTTTTCAGGCCTTTCGGGGCTACTAACCAGGAATTTCATTTGTGCCTCTCTGTACAGTCTTCTAAGTTGGCCAAAAATGGGGATCGTGGCATAAGCCCCATCCATCTGCATTGTCCCTTGCAGCTTGGCTCCCCATGATCTTGATAATAACATGCCATACTTGGGTGGCACATCTGCCACCACCACGTCCATGACCATACATTTTGCTGAGATCTAGGTAAGGCTCACACATAAATCTTTGATCAGGCCAAGACACTTTACTCTACTAGAGTCAAATGAATATAGGTCTTTATAGGGATGGGTTATCTCTAGGCCTAATCTTTCCATCACTACTTTAGGCATCAGGTTGTGTGATGCCCCATAATCGTGCATTGCATTGTGGAGAATCTTATTATGGACATTGAGACTGATATAGAAAGGTGGCACTACCCCTTCCTGAAACTTTCCTTCTATCTTTGGACCAAACATAAGGGTTGGTTGATCATCACTCAGATTTACAGTGTCACTGTTCTCACCTAAATTTAATTCTTTCAAAATTTGGCCTTTATATACATCTTGAGTGGCCAGCTTAGAGAGTGGGACATAGATTTTAAGTTTTGCATTCTCACCCTCCAAATTGAAAGTGGACTGACTCTTTGGAATGTTCAACTCTATTTTGTTAGCCACTGCCTTAGTGGCTGAATCAGCGTGCTGATTCTCATTATGTACAATGTTAGAAAATGTTTTCTTAGGAGTACTAACTGCAGTGTTAGTACTTCTTGTTGGTTGACCTTGTGTATCAGTGTTTTGGTTGTCTTTTTCTTTGTTCTTTCCAGAACTCTTAGCTGCTGATTTGTTACTTTCAGTGGTTGCTTTAGAAGTCTTCTCAGGTATTTTCTTGATGGTGACCTCAAAAGCTTTTGGTTTGGGAGTTTCTTGGCTCTTTTTGCTTCTAAGTTCATCTTGTTCTCTGACCTGCATCATGGAATTCTCAAATCCTAACCTGTAATATTTAGATTCAGACCATTCCTCATCCCAACCAGAGGGTGAGGGATGATCTTCTTCTGAGTAACAGTTATGGATTGAATCTTCTATTTCAAACATTTTTATTATATTCCCCTCAGAATCTTCTATGATTCCCTCATCTTCATCTAAAAATTTCTCTTAGAAAGGGGGAATAACTTGCTGATCTGATTCTCTTTGTCTGTTGGGAGTGGCATTGTTTCTTCTAAAGTTTTGGTTCTGTTTATGGTTTTGATTTTTGTTTTGGTTACTGACTGAGACAACCATTTTTTCCATCATTTTTTGTAGCCTTTCCACATTTTTAGATAAACGGTCATAATTTGGATCAGATGTGGAAGCTACACTGTCATCTCTATATGTTACCCTTTTCTCAGCTCTCAATCTTGCTCTTTTCTCAATCAGATTAGCCTCTACACTCACTGCTCCTTTTTGCATGTCTTCCAACATGTTATACTCTCTCTCCCTAAGCTGGTAGGCCATGTCAGCATCAAAGCCTTCGGGGTATTTCGCTACAGCCATACATTGGGGAGGTTTCATGTGTGGAGGGAGAGCGTTGTAAATGCTGTTAAATCTCGTTGTGTAATCATGGACACTCTCTCCTACGTTTCTCTTAAGGTTCATATATTCTTCTAGGAGTTGGCGAGGGTTGGCCTTAAACTCCCATTTGTTTATGAAAGTCTAATATAGAGATGGAAGATCATTAATGCTACCCGGAGGTAGGCCTTTAAACCATTTCTTCACCTCACCCCCTAAGATCTGGGTAAAGATTCTCATTTTGACGGTATCATCATCTATTTCCATGTAGTCAAAAGAATATTCCATCCTATCTACATGGTATTGGGCTGTGGTAAACTCTTTTGAAGTGAAGTGTGGGATCTTTGATTGATAATCATTGGGTAAGGGTACTAGAGGTTGGGGTAAAACCAGAGGTGCATATCAGGCTACCATAATGATGTTCTGATGAGGTAAATGGTTGACTTGAGCAGCTGGTATATGGATGACAGGGATATTGTGACCAGCAGAAAACTGATGAGCGGATCTAGGGTGACTGAGCCCTAAGTTCTGAATGAAGTGTATATCAGGAGGTGTAGATGGAGGGGTTTGTCTATTCCCAAGGTGCTTACCACTTTGAGGTGGAGACCTAGGAAGCTCAAGGTCTGACTAGTCTAGGACACTGAATGACCTAGTTTTTGGTAAGTTGTTTTGAGTGCCTAGGTCAAAAAATGGGTCCGATAGAGCTGTAAAGTTTTCTGGTGTAGAGTTAGCTCTATGTATATGGCTGGAAATAGTTGGTCTTTTAGGTGTTGGAGATCCCTTGAGGATGCTCTCAGGGTTGTCAACTATTTCAGGTGGGTCTGGGTTAGGGTAAGCTCTTGTATGAATGGTTCTTGAAGCCAGAATGTTGTTTTCTATCCAAGAAGCTTCACCCTACTTGTTACTTTACTGTGGTTGATGTTGTTATGGAGGCTGGTATCCCAGTGGAGTCTTGTGTGAAACCAAGATAATCAGCAGGCCTACTGATCACCAGTGGAGTCTTTATATCATTTAGGAACTATGGAGTTGCCAGGTGGAAGGTTTAGGATGTTTTCTGGAGGGTACACTGTCCACCACAGTGCTTATGAGATGTCCCTTTTCGGGGATGTCTTCACAACACATCAAACTCTAACTAGAGATTGAATGGGATGGAATTTACCACATATGTCATCTCTGAAATAGTGTGAGATCTAGAGGCTACCTGGCCCTTTCCAGACTCTATCCAAGAATATGGGGAAAACACAACAAATGGTATAGAGGTTGATGTGTGAATAGGAATGTTTAATTACCAACCTAACCAGAGATTATAGGTTTCTGAGGTTCTTATGATGTAGTAAGATGGAAGCTGCTTAGATTGTCCCTAGCGGAGTCGCCATTATGTTGGGGTTCCCATGTTTTGGATAGATTGACAAGACCAAAAGATGAGACAACATCAAACCACTTTCAGACCTCAAGATCTAGCCCTCCTGGGTCCAGAGAGGGATCTCTCTATGATATGTCAAAGGTATGTCTTTGAAGCTCAAAGTTTTAATATGTTAAGCTAGTTGTAGGCATAGGGTTTGTTTGTTTGATTTTTTGTTTAGTTGCTGGTTATCAGGAAAGAAGGATTCAATGTAAGACCAGGATGAGCAAAGAGAAAAAAAATGCAGAGGTGAAGTATTCCAGGGAGCATTCAAAACCATTGGGCAATGGAGTTAGGAAAGGATTTGCTTGCTAATCAATAGGCAGGCTTTCAATTGGGCTAGTCATCTAAAATGTTAGATCTTAAAGATGAAAGTGTGGTATGGAATGGTAGGAGAAGAGGACACAATATAGATTCAAGACACAAAGTTAAAAATCAACTGGTCACACAAGGATCCTAGTGGACAGGGCTAACTGTAATCCCTAGTGTTCCCAAATCTTCCAGCTAAATCCTTAACAAGAAACATCCAAAAATAGATTCATTTAATTCATACATCAGAGAGCAGGCAACAACATCCACTACACTGGTTAAATTAACTGAAATCAATTCTTAGATCGCACATTCAGAAGAAAAACATTAATGGAAAGGAGAGTAGAAACATAGGGTCCCTAACAAGGGTAAATCCTATGCCAATATTCTGATGCAAGCCAGTAGAAATGAAATGAAATGAATTAAAACACAGAGATAGGAAAACATCACCGCTGCTTTAGATCAGGATCCAAAGAAATGTGTTTGTCATATTAAATATCAATACCAGTCAAGTACAACATGCCAATAGCTGAATACTCAGTCTGAAAACATCCTCCTCAGCCTATCTTACAACTTTACACAGAGACTGTGTCTCAAAAGAAACTACTTGCAATTCTTTGATAACTGATCAACAACCTTTACAATGATTTTCTTCATGAATTTATAGCTCAGTGGAGCAGAGGAGGTAGGTGAAAGACTAAATGCAGCATTAAAAACTCAGGAGATGAAGAAGGCCGAAGCCCACTCTGTATAAATTCTGTGCATTAATCTGGGACACTCTTGGGTGAAAAAGTGGTCTTCTCCATGCTTCCATTTACTTCGGTATGTCTCTGATGTACTTGGCTAGAGTACTTTGTAGTATTTCTGGTGAATTGAACAAAAACATAGAATCGAGACGCTAAGATCTGCCATACTGTGCAACTAATGCTTCTGATAGCCTAGGACTGCTGTAGGAGGGGAAGAAATTCTCTTGGACACAATGTATACTGAAACCATGATGTGTATTGTGTCTATGCTTAGGAAGAAACGTTTTGCTGATTTGAAATATTGATTACATTATTTTCTACGCGCTGGACCTCCTGTGTGATCCTCGGGATTTTCGATCTAGTACTCTACCTTTAAAACTCTGGATTAAGGCTTAAAATCTTCAATACTGAACGTTGAAATCCTTGATCATTAGCTAGTATTTCCCCGCCATGTCATAAATGTCTCAATATGCAAAATCTGGGTTTTAATGGCGCAGGATAGGTTTTTCATGGAGATTGAACTATCCTTGGATAATATTTATGCCGCCGCTACCTTTCCGGACATTTCCATTGTAGGACTAGCTTTAAAATTCAACTTTCTCTGTGCAACACGCCGTTACAATAGTACAATTGAACCATAGCGGTTTTACGCCTCTTTGAAACCCTGCAAAAACAAGAAAACTGTTAAGAAAACAATGCATGGGGTCGGATGAGGTGAATGACTGCGAGGATGACAGTGAGACTGCGGAGAGATGGCAAAAAATGCAGAGGAGTGGTGGAGAAATGCTTTGGTGGAGGTTGGCAGAATGCAAAGAGATTTAAACGTGAAAACCTTAAATTTGACTTTTGAATGAATATATATAATGGGAGGGGTGAATGTATGGTGAGACATGTGGAATGGTGACATGGCAGGACGGGGTTACGGTGGGACTGACAATAAATATGGGCCATCCAATCTTAATGGAGATCGACGGTGGGAAACACGTCGGAGGGAAATGGACAGTGGGCCAGGGGTACGGTGGCCATGGGTTATCGTGTGCACAGCTTCATGGAGCGACAACCGTTGGATGAGGCACCCCAGATCGGACGGCGGACATGCATATCGCTCTGTATCCTGTGCCGAACTTTAACGTGTGATGAGCGGGCGGTTTTGAAACAGTGCCACTGCTACGTGTCGTGCGATGAGTGGAATCGTTGGGCCATCGGGAAATACCGCCTACCTCCAAAAGGCAGTGCGATAGAAACTGGTGGTTTCTAAATAGTGCGTGGGCGTGGGACCACCAGGACAGGGGAATATGGACCGTTGGATTTGAGGTTTTAAATGAACGGCTGATATTTGATCGGGCGGTAAACAGGTGAACAGCGGGCGCGAAGGATGTGACGAGGGTGGTGATCACTTTCCATTCTGTTTAGATCAATGGCTATAAACGCGCCCGATGAACATTTGATATAAGCGCTTCTTACCCTGGCGCCTGGTCATGGCGCTGGTCACGTGGAGGGATATGTATAGGGGGCTAGGCCGAAAGGGGCTAAGGCCCAATTACATAGAAAACATGGTTTTTTGGCCCATTTCAAATGAAATTAAAAGCCAAAATGGGTAACGATAGAGAGATACAGGGGTCTCTTGGCTAAACCAAGGGCGGATGCATGGTTTAAAGGGGATTTTGGGAGGATTTTGGGGATTAGAGGGGAATTTGACAAAGGAAAGATAAGGGTCAAAATGGGGGGTTCTGTAGGGGTTCAAGGGAAAATGAAGGCCTTTGAAAACACAATTTGTCACAATCAGAGAGGCTTTATAATGGGAATCAGCAGAGGGGTTTTTATCAAGGGCAAAGACATAGGAGACTTCAAGGATGATATGTCTTCAGGGGAGATGCATTCCTTGAAGGCTCAAAAACAATTTAGCCCCCTACTTTGCTTGTCAAAAATTTACAAGGGGGCTAACGGACTATTTAAAGTCTTGTAATATTGTACATACTTTTTATTTCTGCAAAATGTTTTCCCATATTAAAAATTTTTAAGATGGTAAGTCATAAAATAAAAATCAGCAGACTAAAAGAAAAAGATCAAAAAAGAAGATAAAGTATGAACCCCACAAAAATAAACAAAAATAAATCATGGAAGTGTTGCACATTCAAATTCCACTACTCTTAGTTTACTTTATGCAAATAAAATTGTGTGCAACTTGTCCAAAATGCCAAAATTCATGATGTTCAAACAATTTAATCTTGACTCATTCATGCTTTTAAATTTCAAGTATTGATAGATAGTGAATAAAGATCTAGCCAAACCATTTAATCTTGGCAGATCAGTAGTTAGGTAGAGAATAAAATGAGATCATCAGTTTAATCTAAGCCATTGGAACTTATAAGGTTATAAGTAGGTTAGTTTGCTTATCAAAAGAAAATAAAAGGGTCAGCAAGCTCAAATGCACCCAATAAATGAAATAAAAAATGTTAGGGTAAATAAAGGGTAGGTAGATTACTTTCACAAGGCATGGAAAGCATAAATTGGTTCATTTCATATCACTAATATCCCCATAAATCCCCTTCCCCTTGCTTAAAACCCTATTTCCACTTTTAGAAGGAATTTTCCCTTGTAAAATATTCCTTTTCCTTCATTCTAACCTTTTCCCATTATTTCAACCCTTTTCCCTTCCTGAAACCCCTTTCCCTAGTTAATAAATCATTTTTTCCTTTGAAAATCAGCTTACCCTTTACTAATTCTCTTTCCCATTAAAAAACATGAAAAATCCACTTATCCTAAGTTTTAAATGTTTTAAAATATTGGGATCCACTGCAAAACCCCTCCCTGATGTCTCTTAGTGTATTTTAACATCCTGCATATATAGTTTACAACCTGCCATATATCATTTAGCATATAGTTTATATTAAAATCCCTCCGCATAACGTATATCCCTGTTATAGCATCATTTTTCACCCTCATGTGATTCATGATTGTCTCTTTGGCCTTGGGCACCCATTCCCACAGACTTGAACAAAATTCATAAAAAACAGTGTTAAAAATCTCATATGCGGGTATGCCCAGACTTTTCCGCGTGTATACGCGAGTCCATACACACTTTTCCGCGTATGCCATTAAAATCATTAAAAAATATATAAAAATTTCCTATTTTCTGGCTGGGTTGATGGTTACTCTAGTAGTTCAACCACCCCAGCACGTGGCCAATTGTTTCCAACTGATTGAAACTACTTTGAGGGAGTATAAAAGCCCCTCATGTGCATGGCCTAAGGAAGAGATAAATTTATAGACATTATACTCTGTTGGAATCCCAATTCAAGTCTAATTTCCCATGCCTCCTGCACTTTCCCAGATTTTTACAGGAAACCTTGTTTCCTGGAGATGTTCATCCGTTTATATGTCATCTCGTGTGCACAAGTCTTGAAAGTATCCTAGCGAGGCAAGGGCGGGACGGATCCAGACGACGGTCTGTTCGAAGATCATGGAAGGATTGAGGTGATCTCTCCACTTTTTACTACTGTACATGCTATTCGTAATGAAGAAGAACCATCTTGTTCCTAAATTCACGTGTTGATATCTGCTTGCATATGTGAAAAGATTATTATTTAAGCATTTATTATTGTTTATATGATGTTTCACATGTATTTCACTGACATTTAGGATAGATATATGATGTACAACTATATTTCCGTGCACGTTTCTTCTTGGTTTTCAGGTTGAGGAGGAAGAAGGGTTGCTGGGGGTTTGGACCCCGCGGGATCTACATCAAACGTAGGATTACGGGTGAGTTCTACTATTGATGTTATCTAGTTTTTAGCATACAAGTGTGGTTGTGTGAGTCCTTCTTGAGTAGCATGCCCCGATCTGTGGAGGTTTTGACCCAACAAACCTCTAGGGAGTTATTTCTCAAAACAGAACTGGCGACTCCGCTGGGGATCGCATTCTTGTGATTTCCCTGTTGGGTGGTTTCAGCTGTTTGAAAGGTTTCCAACAGTTTTAACTATTATTTTCAGTCTAGTTAACTTTTTCTCAGTCAGACTAAAGACCTAGTTCTTTATCCAGGCTTGATCATTTTTGTTTTTCATTATTTACCTTTATATACGCGAGTTTTTCTATACACAGTCACGTATACACACAATTTTTGTTAAAGGAAGTCGCGTATACGCGGGTTTCCTTTGACACAGGCGTGTATGCATGCTTGTTGAAAAGCTGATAAGTAGCGTATGCCTGGGCAAATTTTGAAATTTTTGATTTCTTGACTTTTTAGTCTTGTCTGCCTGTGGAGGCCTGTTCCTGCAGTGTTTTTATAGTCTCTGGATTGGGTTGATAGTGGTTATTGGTCTTTTTATCTCTTGGTTGAAGACTGGCTTATTAGAATAATCTTGTTTTTTAGTGCTTGCATTTCTGGTTCGAGTACCAAGATCTCTTTCTGGGGATTCTTGGCTGTTCTGCTTAATCAGAACAGAGAGCTTCTGCTCATATACTCTTTCCTCATTTTATTTTTTGCCTTGCACTTGGATTTTTGTTTGCTTTTGGTTGGTTTTCTTGAAGTTCATTTTACTAGGACTTGTTGCAATTTTTGAAGAGTCTTTCTTGGTTATTTGAAGTTTTTGATTGCTACAAGGTTGTACTATTCTTTTGGGGTGATTTACTGAGTTTCTTGTCTTCTTTTGCTCATATAAATCTTGCTACTAAGTGGCACTATAATATTTGGAGCGTTTTTGAAGTTTTGCTTGAAATTCAGAGTTGTTTGGCTTGGTAATTGGATAGTTTTCTTGGTCTCTTCAAGCTCTTCTTTTTTATAAAATTCAAAAGCTCAAAAAACATTTTGTTTTGTTATTTGCTTTTGTTTTGCATTTTTGTTTTCATTTCGTTACATCCTTTGAAGCTTTGTTGAGATTTCTTGCCTTTGGTTTTTGACTTGATTTGGGAAGGGAATTGTCATTGGTTTCTTCCTCTTGTGTCAAGCATATTTTGGTGTCTTTATACTGAGAGTTTCTGATTTTGGGAACTAGTTTAGTGGACAACCAAAAAGTGATAAAACTAAAGGATCTTTGGGAAATTTCTCTTTGCTTTAGTAGATTTTGCATCTTAGAATTTGCATGCTCTTAGTTATTTTCATTAGGTGCACTTAAGCATTGATAGTATTTTTCATAGAGTTTTGCGAGTGTGAGTTTGATATTTGAAAAGAAAATTTTTTAGTCTCGTAGAACCCATGTAGAAATTTCTTTTCATCGAAAGGCAATTACTGCATTTTCATGTAGTTTGGTTTTCATTAATTTCTTTTTTGTGACATTAAACACCACAAGTTTCATTTCCATATCCCATTGACCTAATATAACAGCCAATTAAAATAAGCGCTATAATTTAAAAAACAACTAGCAAGTTTTTATTAAGTGTCATACACCAACTAGCTAGCTTGTTGGGCCTTGGATTAGGTGAGTGGAGAGTTAACTCTCCAAGGCCACTCAAACTAAAACATAGAAGTTTATTAATTGAGCGAAATCCAACTCTATTAGGTGGACCGGGAAAGCTCTCCTCCAGAGAGTCAAGCGCGAGGGGAAGTGAAGGCCGAGAAGAGAGATACCCCCTCTCTGGTTTGCTGGATCTTGCCTCAAGACTGTTCCGCCCGGCTTCTGACATGGATTGGTGCCCATAGTTGCCATTCCTAGGTTTCACACAAGTGACTGCGGAGGGGAATACCCGTGGTACCTGAGGTAGACGTCGTATCACTTCCAGCAATACTTCTGGGGGGTGCCCTTGCGAAGCTTGGGTACTTGTGCCGACAAAGGTTGTTGTTAGGAGGTTGGCGTAACTGTTTCTGTTACCTTCGCTAGTAGGCCTGGGCCGTAATTATCCCAGACTACTTTCGGGAGGTCCTATTCTTCGCTTTCTTGTATTTTGGTGTCCGGTCCTAATCACCCGGAGCGGAAATACCTGAAGGTTGTTTGCTTGGTTGTATCTCAGGGATTTTTTGTAGTGAGTGATCTTTGCTCCTAGCTTACCTAACTTTATACTTTTTGAGTCTAATTAAAACTTGTTAAAGTGGCTGATCAAGCCCCTCGTTGATCGAGGAGAATCTGGGGGTTATCTCCCAAGAGTGCAGAGCCTTCTTCAAGAAGGCGTAGGAGTAACATAGCAGGTGAATATCACCCTATGGTGTCTGACGTAGTGGAGAGAGATCCTCCACAAGGGATTGAAGGTTTCGTAGTTGGTTTCGAGAGGAGCGCTCTGCTCACCTCGAGAGTCTTATTTCCGAGAGAATTAGAAATAGAAGTAGAGGAAGTACCTGAGTCTCCTCAGTCACTTCCATCTCCTCTTCCTCCTGATTATCCGTTTGTTGTTGAATACATCGTACCTGAGTCAGAGAGACCAGAAGATCCTCCATTTTATTCATACCTTTCGATGGCCACGACTGGGAACGTGACTTCTACTGTGAGTGCTGCAGGCATTCAGACTCCTGCTTCAGTTGAAGGAGGAGGCACTATTTCTATATCTTCGATTGCTTCTAGTACTGTTGTGTTTGGCTCTGGTTTCACCCAAGCACATGCTTCTCAATCTGGTCCCTTTTGTTTTGGAATGCCCACTAGTGGGATTCCTTCTTTTTCCTTTTCCGCTGCTGCAGCTGCATCTACACCCATGTCTTCCATGGCTAGTGGGTCAGCTTCTTTTCAAGTGTTCCCCTTCAGAACTAGGCATATCCCTAGTTCAAATCCTTCTTTAGGGTCTTTTCCTTTTACTTCTCAGACTTAGAGTTTTAACCCTTGGTCTGGAGGTCAGAGTTCAACTTCTTTTACAGGTTGGAACCCTGTATTTACTACAGCGAGGGCAGGGAATCAGTTTTACACTGGTCACCAAGGGAGTGATTTTCTCCCTTCGTCGAGTGCTTATCAGACTTTTTCCCCTCTTTCTAATGCTTGGAACCCCTATCAGGGGCTTTCCTCTTCATTCATTACTTTGGGGGGGGAACTGGTCTGGTGTTTGGTAACTCTACGTTGGGAGGGGGTCCTTCTCCAAATGTTGGGTCATTTGGCCCAACATTTTCTATGAGTTCTTTTTGGCAACCTGGTGCCTCATCAAATCCAGGGTATTATTTTTAGAATGCAGGGAATTCATCCCATCAAGGATGGAATCCTCAGGCTCCGCCTCGTTTACCTTTTTTGGCAATGTTAAACTTGCCAGATCTATCGAAATTGACGAATGATCTGATTCAGTATAGTCTGGGGTGGCCTCCGGTTCCCACCAAACTACCTTCAGACATTCCAAAGTTTGAAGGCAAGAATGGAGAGGACCCGGTTGACCACATCACCACCTTCCATTTATGGTGTTCTTCTAACTCCCTGATCGATGATTCGATTAGGTTGAGATTGTTTCAACGCACCTTAACTGGAAACGCTGCCAAGTGGTATATTGAGTTAACTGGGGGCAGTTTTGCCACATTTGGAGATCTGGCTACAAAATTTCTAAATAATTTCCAGTTGCCTGTCCGTTATGATGCCGGGACTGAACTCATAGATAATTTTAAATAGGACGATGCAACCCACATTTCTGATCATATTCAGGAATCGCGGAGAAGGAAGAGGCTTATTAAAGCTCATATTCCAGGAGAATTCCTTTTGGAATGGTTTCTGAAATCTCTGCAGTCAGACATTTCTAAGGATGTATCCTTGTCCGGGGTCTTTTCCGAGGAGCAGGCCATTTTTAGGGCCCAACAGCTGGAATTGATATATTCTCAGTCTGGGGTCCTTCAAAAATATTTGCCTAATGCTCCTCACTCCAAATTGGACTTATCCAAAACTAAACCCGGTCCTCACGGTGATGGACTTATTGGGTCGATCAATAGTGGTGCAGCTAACCTGCTTAATCAATTGTAGTAGTTGTCATTACAATCTACTCCTTCTGGTCAAGCTGTGCCTGCTGAATCATTGCCTTCTTAGTCTTTTTCGGTGAATGTCATTCAGACTTCTAACCCTAAAGAAATCAACAATCCGAAGGGAAGAATAAGGGATGTAATAAGAAAAAGGGCAAGAATGGGAAGGGTAATGCAAAATCCAACGAGCATGTTGGAGAGGGTCCAAAGGATAAAAATAAAGTGAAGTTTCCATGCAAGTTATGTACTGGAGACCATCTTACTCACCTTTGCCCTAAAATTTAGGATGCGCAACACTTGTTAGCTCAGCAGGGTTCTTCTAGTTCCCAGGCTGTGTTGACAAACCCTTTTCCCCAAGGGCAACAGCTAGTTGTTGGTGCGAATCAAAATACTGGGGCTTCCTCTGGGGGCACCCAGGAAGGGGAAATTCCATCAAACATATACATGATGAGTGCTCACTTGGATGTCCATGAGATCCCGTGATTATGGCGAAGATGAGTCTTCGAAAGCCAAGGGTGCTCCAGATGCTACTAAGCCGCTTCACATCACGAAGCCTACTGTTGAGCCTATACCTCGGATGCCCAAAGCATCTACTAAGTGTACGACGATTAATCCAAATGCCAGGGCTGCCCATAACTACTCTATTGTGGAAGATCTGGCGCAGAGTCCTTGTGCCATGTCTGCTCTTGAGGTGCTCCAGTCTTGTCCGGCTCAGCGCAGTGCTCTGCTCACTAGTCTTGGGGCTGTCGATCCAAATAAATCTCTTATGATTACATTCGATATGAATAATTTTAAAAAGAGACTCCCCCATCATATGGCTTTTCATATTAAATCATCGTATCGGAAATGAAATATTTTCCGGACGGTCGTTGATGAGGGTGCTTCCACATGTGTGATGTCTCTCACATGTTGGAAGGGAATTGGATCTCCCGCCGTTGTTCCATCTGCTACTCTTTTGACTGCGTTTGATGGTCATTCTCACAGACCGCATGGTATTGTCCCAGCTTTGCCCATTTTTGTTGGGGGAAAAACTGTAAATATAGAGGTTGAGATAGTTGATGCAAGCTTGGACTACAACCTTCTGTTGGGGAGAAACTAGATTTATGAGATGAATGCCATTGCATCTTCATTATTTCGAATTATTTGTTTCCCTCACGAAGGGAGGATTGTTACAGTGGATCAACTGGACTGTCCTCCCATAGACCCGAATGCATCTGCTGACTCAACTATTCCAAAGTTGGATAAGGCCAAGTCGCCTATTGACAATTTAGGGGTTGGAATGTATTCTTCGTTGATGGGTACTTTTGATATTCCACCTCCTACTGTTCATATAAATGCAATTTCATCCTCCAGGGCTCCTCTTCGAAGAGAGTTCTTCAGAACTCATTATTTTTCGGACCCTTGGACCTTACCTTCCACTACAGCCACATTAGCGGAAGGTCAAGTGGGTGGAATGGCATTTCCGATGTCTGCAGCTGAGATTGCTTATCAATCTATTGTTGACTCTGCAGAATCCATTCCAGCTCCTCTTTCACCGAAAGAGTTGGATGGAGACGTGGCTCCGGCTTGGACACTTAGTTCTTCTTTCGCCTAGGATTGCCTTGATACCACTCTTCCATCTGAAGAGGCCATCCTGGAAGCTATGATTGGTATAGATATACCGTGGGATGATTTACATCATCAGTCTTACTTTTTACCTGATTTGAGCGAAGTTGAATCAAGTTTTCCAAGTCCTGTGTCTCCTGGTCCTGTTCGCCTAGTCCTGAACCCTTTAGCACCAGCACAGGTACATGCTGAAGGGAACATGGCTATAATTTCTCCAACTATCCTGGTGAACATTTCCAGGGATCCCAATGTTATAGAGAATGTCTTCATTGGAGCTGAATGTTCCACTGAAGAGATTCAGATTTACACCGATCTCTTTAAAGAGTATAGGGATGTGTTCGCTTGGTCTTATGAGGAAATTCCTGGTATAGATCCATCTATTGTCCAGCATGAGATTAAGACTTACGAAAATACTAAGCCTGTGAGGCAAAAACTTCGTCCGGTCAATCCTAGGAAGGCTGCAGCTATCAAAGCCGAGGTGGAGAAGCTACTTAAGGCGGGATTTATCTTCCCTGTTCCTTTGACTAAATGGGTTTCGAACCCTGTTCCGGTAGATATGAAACAAGGAACAATTCGAGTTTGCATCGATTTCAGAGATCTTAATAAAGCATGTCTGAAAGATAATTACCCCACACCATTTATAGATCAGATCATTGATGAGTGTGCTGGTAATGAGATTTTCACCTTCATGGACGGTTTCTCCGGATATAATCAGATTACTGTCCGTCCTGAAGATCAGCATAAGACTGCCTTTATCTGTCCCTGGGGTACGTTTGCTTACAAGAAGATGCCTTTTGGTCTTAAAAATGCTGGGGCTACGTTTCAGCGGGCCATGTCATATGCCTTCCACGACATCAAATAGATTATCGAGGCATATTTCGATGATTTAGCTACTCATTCTCGAAAGAGAATGGATCATCCTGCTCACCTCTGTCAAGTATTTGAGCGATGTCGTTTCTACAAGATTAGGTTGAATTCGAACAAGTGTGTTTTTGCGGTCACATCCGGTCGATTACTGGGATTCATTGTGTCTAGGGAAGGGATTAGGGTAGATCCCTTCAAGGTTGAGGCAATGCTTCGGTTGCCTCCCCCATCATTTATTTTTCAACTTCAAAGTCTACAAGGAAAAGCTAATTTTCTTCGGAGGTTTATCGTGAATTATGCTGAAGTTACCAAAGGATTTATGAGATTGTTGAAGAAGAAAATTCCATTTTTTTGGGATGACTTCACTCAGCGCTCATTCGATGCTTTGAAAAAATAATTGACCTCTGCTCCTTTATTGAGTCCACCTGATTATAGCAGGGATTTCCTTTTGTATCTTGCAGCAGCAGAATCTACCATTGGTCTGGTTCTGATTCAGGAAGATGATGCTCTTGTAGAGCATGTTATATACTATATTAGTCGAGGCTTGGTAGGACCTGAAATCCAGTATACTCCGATAGAAAAGCTGGCTTTAGCAGCTGTTCATGTTGTGCAGCGACTTAGACCTTACATTCTTCTACGAAAAACTTATGTTTTGGCAGCAGCCAATCCATTTCAATTTTTTCTCAGTAGGCGAGTGATTGGGGCCAAATACAATATATGGATTGTGATTTTGCAGGAATTTGATCTTGAGTCTATGTCTGCCAAGTCCAAGAAATCATTAGTTTTCGCGGAATTGATTTATGAGTTGCCTTGTGGAGAAGATATAGTCTATGATGAATCCTTCCCGGATGAACATTTGTTTCTTATCTCTCCACAGGATCCTTGGTATGGAGATATTATTGTGTATCTTCAGACTGCGAAGTTTCCCTCTACTTTTTCGAAAGATGAGCGTCGTAAGTTGCGTCACTCGGCTAAGAATTACTTGATATTTGGTGATGCTTTATACCGTCGAGGGGTTGATTCAATCCTAAGACGTTGCTTAACTCTCAAAGAAGCTGAGGGTGTGCTGAATGATTTCCACAGTGGATCTTGTGGTGGTCATTTATATGGGCTTGCTACATCCCAAAAAATCTTGCATGCTAGGTAATTTTGGCCTTCGATTTTCAAAGATTGTGTGGAGTCGGTCAAAAAGTGTCATCCGTATCAAGTTTATACTCGAAAAATGCGCGCTCATCCAGCTCTGCTTTTTCCAGTCATTATTGTCGGTCCCTTTACAAAGTGGGGTATTGATTATAATACTTGTAACCCGCCTTCGGCTAAAGGTCACAAGTACATTATTGTAGCAGTAGACTACTTTACGAAGTGGGTCGAGGCTATGCCTACTTTTGGGAATGATGGTGAGACTGCAGCTCTTTTTCTTTTCAACTAGTTTATTGCTCATTTTGGTATTCTTAGAGAGATTGTCACTGATCATGGTAGTCATTTTTAGAATAGCATGATGGCTGAGTTGGCTCTAAAATTAGATTTCTGGCAGGAGCATTCATCTCCGTATTATCCTCAAGCCAATGGGCAAGTGGAAGCCGTGAATAAATCCTTGAAGACAATTCTTCAAGGATAATCAATAAAGCTCGATCCAACTAGCATATCATGCTATATCCTACACTTTGGGCATACAGGAAGTCAATGAAAACTGCAACTGGCTTTACTCTGTTTCAGCTAGTTCACGGGTTGGAATCCGTATTTCCCATTGAATGTGAGATTCCTTCTCTTAAGTTAGCTATTGAACTTCTTCCTGACACTTATAGTCTTGAAGAATGTCTCCTTCATCTGGAACATCTCGATGAGTAGCGTCAGGATGTTGCCACGATGAATGAAGTGCATAAAAACCGAGTTAAAGTTCAGTATGATAAGGCGGTCAAGCCTAGGGTTTTTTCGGAAGGTGACCTTGTTTTGGTCTATGCCCAAGAAAAATATGCCCTGGGGGTAGGAAAGTTTAAGTCTATGTGGTATGGCCCCTTTATCGTTAAAAAAGTCCTTAAAAAAGGAGCATATACCTTGGTTGATTTTGAAGGGAATGAGTTGTCGGAGCCTAGAAATGGGCTCTATTTGAAAAATTATTATGCCTAGGCTTCGGCCTGGCATTTTTCTTTTGTATGTAGTAGTTTTTCTTTGTACATATCTAGTTTTTTGATCTTTGATGGGATGGTGATGTTTTTGATCTGCTTTGGCAGGTTGTGTCGGATGTCATGAGTCATTTTGGTTTCGCCGATGGTGCTAGTAGACACACCCGGAACTTGGCTTCCGTGGCTTGGGTACTTCATCATCCATCCGGTCAGCTGTTAGTATCAAGAGGGGTCTGCATTGGTCCTGCTTCCAACAATATAGCAGAATACACTGCAGTTATTTATCTACTCTCGGAGGAAATATCTTTGGGTGTTGATTCGTTGGTAGTTTTCTTGGACTCCCAGCTGGTGGTGTCACAGTTGAACAATACTTATCAAGTTCGAGATCCATTTTTACTCCGGTTGTTCTTCAGGGTTTGTTTGTTACAAAGGTCATTTCAATTTTTAACTTTCATTCATATTCCTCGAGCTGACAATTGGATGGCAGACTCATTAGCTAATCAAGCAATTGATTGGCATATTAATCATTCCATACAATAAAATTTAATTATCAAAAACATCATACATTTTTATACATTTGTCACATCACATAGGATGGTTTAAGAGCTTACCTAACAAATTCAGCGAAGTTTGACGGTCTATTGCTCCTGTTTTGATGAAAGAGGCTTTTTCTCCGGAGCTCTTTTTCCCAATTCAACAAGTCACAATGAACCAAATGTGAGGTAACTTGTCTATTTATGCCCAAAAAGTTGAAAATTTTCGCAAAAATTTGTTATGCTTATTTTTTCAATCTATCTTAAGCTGCATAACCTGGATGCTTGGAAGTTCCTAGATTGGTATATTTTCAGGTACATTTTGATGAACTCGATATTTTTTCTGGTTTTTGATCCATGACTGCTGACCCGTCATGGCAGGTATATGATCTTCACTGGCATATAGGTTAGGGAATCCACTTTCCGTTGCATTTTTCATACTAGCCTCCATTCTGACCACTTGCCATAGGGTCGATCCCATCAGGTCATGAGTATTTCACCCATTTCACTCGCCGATTATTTAATCATGACTTGGTGGTAGAGCCTTCCTTTACATGGGCTTCCTAGTTAGTTCCTCGCTATCACTTGTTGCCCATGCTGCGTTTTATGTAGGCTCGGGAGTCCTCTTTAGTCCCGCCATGACTTATGTGTTGAAGCTTCACTCTTCTTCTTCTCCACTATCATTTTTCTGGCTCTTACCCTAGAGGCTCCCTGGTGTTGTTGAGTTGTATTATTGCATTGCATATTGGCTACTTGTTTATCCTGGCCTTTAGCCAGCTTCATTTCTGGACTCGATGTTTAAGCCAACTTTTGACCTTGACTATTTGTACAAGTTAACCATTGCATGCATTTAGCTATCACGACTTAACACCCTTTTACCCATGGATGGAACATTCCTCTAAGTATCGCTTACCAGTTTCCACCACCTTGCATTGAGCATAGGATTGTTCCTATCCCAGGAACTAGTGCATCTATTTCTTGATACTCATTCTATCCATTGTATTATAGTATTATTTTATTCTTTTTCAGGCTTATTATATGAAAAAGACAAAAAAATCAAATATAACAAAAAGAGCGGGAACAGGATGTAACTTCATAATTTGATGGCAGTACAGTGTCAGTTTGTCGCCCTTGAACAAAGCACATATACTTATATTTTTCCTTCATTTGGGATGGTTTTAGTTTTGACCTAGGTTCAGCCTTTGCCTTGTTTCACTGGTCGGTTCTCCCCCGGTTGGTTATCTCTTCCAATCATATGGAGAGTTTGTTTTTGCCTCCTGCATAACAGACTTATACAGTGTCACTTTTTACTACCATGGTCATCACGAGTCATGCTTTTGTTCAAGGGAAGTCTAACCAGAGTCGGCCATTCTGCGGTGTCTCTTGACTCATTATTCAGTCGGCCTTCCCGGTCTTGTCAGTATCTTGTTCTATCACATCAGATGTTTTGGTCTTCTGCTCGTGCTGGTTTGAGAAGGTCTCCATTGACTTCTTGCTGGCAGGTTTGTCTCTCATCGACTACGACATATTGCTCTGAGAGTAAACCTAGAGCCGCACCCTGGCCCTATTTCCATCATTGATAGGTGACCTTGTGCTCAGCATTTGATCATCATTATGGGTCTTTGACTGAGTGGTTTTTCTTGTGTTCAACATCAGCATACATTATCACACTTGGGATTCGTGCAATACCTTGATTTCCATTTGACCCTATCGGTGGATATCTCGCCTCTATGTCAGCTCATTATTGGTTGGTTCAAAGGGTTTCTTCCGTGCGCTAGCTTCATCTTGTGCATGTCGGAAACGTACTTCGGTTTGGTTCCGTCACTCTGCTTCGTCCGATTCCTTCCAAATTTTGGCCTGCGGGTTACACTCGCGCTGGACTGATGTGGGATGCCTTAATGCCTTCCTTCCAGCAGATATTTTCCCATCGACTCCGACTCATTGCTCTGGGAATAAGGTCTAGATTCTTTTTGTCAGTACCTTAGGGTTTGCAGTCATCAGTGGCAGACTCTTCGCTATCGACAGTGGGGATTCATCATTGCCTCCTGATTGGTAGATTCTTCCAAGTGTTTGACTTCAACTCATTCATTTGCACTTGTTAGATTGTACTGGGGCACCTTGACACTCATTTTCATTATTGGTGGGTTGTCTCGCATTGGTTAATGGTATACATTATTGACCGGTAATCCAACGATTTCTCACATGGTCGACTTCAGCTCATTTATTCCCATTGTGTAGAATTGTGCCATAGTGATCGGTGAAGACCTCGGGTTGCATCAGCATTTCTCGGTTCACTTTTGACAGTCCATTCAGTTTCTGCCAGTGATGTCGTCCACCCTTATATGTTGCAGTTCAGTACATCAGCATCTTATATGTTGGCTCCCGAGTTGCGTGATTGTACCGTTTGTTCCACCTCTTATGATTCGGTACTTGGAGATTCAGTTACTTATATGATCAGACATCCAGTTGCACCATCCTTGATCAACTTTCTATATGTGATACTTGGACATTGATTCAGACTTATATTTCCAGGCCATGCTCAGATGATTCATTGTGTACTTTCAGTTCAGCTATACTTGTATACATTTTGGATCCATTCAGTACTTTCTATATGATGTATTTTTTACTGAGCATGGGTATGCCCGCCTCAGCATGAGTTGACTCTCTGTTTTCTTTCATTGGTTTTTTGGCAGGCTGAAATCTGGTGAAGTCCTCTCTTATCCTTGTGAATTTATTTATATGTGCATAATACATTTCGGCCATCATATACCCCTTCTGACCTCATATATTAGGGGGCATCTGTTATAGCATCATTTTTTACCCTCATGTGATTCATGATTGTCTCTTTGGCCTTGGGCACCCATTCCCACAGACTTGAACAAAATTCATAAAAAATAGTGTTAAAAATCCCATACGCAGGTATGCCCAGACTTTTCCGTGTGTATACACGATTCCATACACATTTTTCTGCGTATTCCATTAAAATCATTAAAAAATATATACAAATTCCCTATTTTTGGGCTGGGTTGATGGTTACTCTAGTAGTTCAACCACCCCAACACATGGCCAACTATTTCCAACTGATTGAAACTACTTTGAGGGAGTATAAAAGCCCCTCATGTGCATGGCCTAAGGAAGAGAGAAATTTATAGACATTAGACTCTGTTGGAATCCCAATTCAAGTCTGATTTCCCATGCCTCCTGCACTTTCCCAGATTTTTACAGGAAACCCTTGTTTCCTGAAGATGTTCATCCGTTTATATGTCATCTCGTGTGCACAAGTCTTGAAAGTATCCTAGAGAGGCAAGGGTGGGACGGATCCGGACGACGGTCTGTTCGAAGATCGTGGAAGGATTGAGGTGATCTCTCCATTTTTTACTACTGTACATGCTGTTCGTAATGAAGAAGAACCATCTTGTTCCTGAATTCACGTGTTGATATCTGCTTGCATATGTGAAAATATTATTATTTAAGCATTTATTATTTTTTATATGATGTTTCTCATGGATTTCACTGACATTTAGGATAGATATGTGTTGTACAACTAGATTTCCGTGCATGTTTCTTCTTGGTTTTCAGGTTGAGGAGGAAGAAGGGTTGCTGGGGGTTTGGACCCCGCGGGATCTACATCAAACGTAGGATTACGGGTGAGTTTTACTATCGATGTTATCTAGTTTTTAGCATACCAGTGTAGTTTTGTGAGTCCTTCTTGAGTAGCATGCCCCGATCTGTGGAGGTTTTGACCCAACAAACCTCTAGGGAGTTATTTCCTGAAACAATCCCTTATCCCTTTATATTAACTCCCATTTAATATATATTAAACCCATATCATATTAACTCCCCCACTACATGCTAACTCCTTTATTATATTAATTCCATTCTGTAATATATTCTCGGGCTCACTTTTTATTAACCCTACCTTACATTATATCTCCATGTTATATTAACCCGCTTTATACATTTTATTAATACCCTGTTATATGCTAAAACTTGTTTTAATATGATTTCCAAACCCATCACATATATAAAACCTGGGTCCTACTTTACATAACCCCATTACATATAATAATCTAGAACCCACCTATCAAATCCCCCCAACTCACCCATTCACCCGATCATTCGATTAGATCCAATGGCCAATAAGCCCTTTCGCAGTCTCCACTACCCGATGTTTAAAACCATTGGGGGGGTGTGAAATGGGTGGTTTCACACCTCCACCAATTTGCTGCATGGTGCTCCCACATTTCATCACACTCCCCAGCCCAAAACCACTTTACTGTCTTTTCACGTGCGATAAACCACCAGGCTATTTATGCCCATTGCGATGAAACCACTATAATTCAAAATTAATAAAACTCACGCAATAAGTTTAATTACCATTGGTTAAAAGCAATAAAGCCTGCCTAAAAAAATTATTCCTTATTGTTTTTTATTACAAACTGTTTATTTGTAGAAAATAGTCCAAGAAGACCAGTGTCAACGTATTTTCTAGCTATTCCAGACTAGAATTGAAATTTTATTGCTACTAGAATTGTTGCAAACTCAGAGTTAAAGATTTGCAGACCAAGGAAATCCACTGTTTCCTCCAGAACCCCTTCTGCAAATATAATTACACCATTTCACAGGTAATCCTAAGTGCCTGAGACCTGTACTTAAGCAAGAAAGTAATAAATTAAACAATTGAACAAGTTTAAATGACCTCCCAGAGCATAATCTCTATTAATCCCCTACAACCACCTGTAGTTTATGTTGAACACACTCCTCTAGTAGATAAAGTATTCAAAATTAGTGACACAATCATTGATTTCAACCTCCTAGAGCTCCACTGTTGGAGCCATGATAAATTCATAGACCATGCCGATGATATCCTCCTATGGGATTCAAACCTACCCAGGTATATCTTCCCACAGACCTTCCAGTTTCCAAAAATCATCAGACTCTATAAAATTAATTACTTACCCAATGAAAGAACCCTAATAACCCCAAGAAAAGAGATTGTGTTCACAATCACTACAGAATCCATAACTCAGATGTTGAAGATCCAACCCAAGCATGGTGAAGCCCCTTTATCAATTGAAATCCTCACTAAATTATATCTGAAGCTTGACTTTCCCAAGAGGTTTCAAATATTCCAAACCTTCCTCCCTCCATTAGTAGAAACCCCAAAGAGTAACCCCCATACTCAACTTAAATTTTCTCAGAGAGACCCAGAAAGATTGTCACAATGTTTTCATGCATTCTAGGGTACTTCATAGATGAATATGTAGATGCTTCTATCCTAGTTTTTCTGTCTATTTTCTGCCAAGGACAGCCTCCAAATTTTACATTTAACTTTGCTCAATACCTATCAGATGCCATCCATGAGAAATTAGTTAAATTACCAGAGAAAGGAGTGTTTAAGTATTCAACGGTTTTGTTTCATTTGTTTCTATATTTTCAATCAGAAAGGTTTGCAGTTAGCCTTAAAAAACTGGACACAAAGGGTAGCTCCCAATCTGTAGTCTTCCGAACATCCTTGATAAAAATGGATTCCACATAATTTAGATACAAGGACTTCATTGATTCATTTTCTCATCCAGTTTTCAACAAGCTAATCAGTAGCAGTCAACCTAGGGTCAGTGAAGAAATAAAGAAAGTATTGTAGTTGTCAAAAAAAAGTAGAACAGGAGATTGGTATTTATACCAGAACCAGACTAAAAAAAGTGTGTATGGATGCCAACTCACTTCATACAAGTTGCCCAAATACCTCCCAATGAGTTTACTTGCATTAGAATACATCCGGAAGATCATAAACTCAGATGAATTTAATTTCCTTCCAACAAAGAAGAAAACTCAGTTTAAGATTAAGAACCATCTTGGTCCTTTAATTTACAATAGTAGGTATGTTGGTCAACAAGCAGATAAGGGTTTACAAGAATTCAAGTTCAGTGATAGTTTCAAATGGAAATATGATCCTTTGGGAGTCGTCAGAAATTTAAGAGTAAAATTCAAGTTGACTCCTTTTTTTCATGAGTCCAAACCATATATTGAAAAGTATTCCAACTAGTCAGAGTGGTTGGAAAATACTTTGCAAGAGGTGGAGAAACTAGTTGAGACTAGCTCAATCCTGATTCTCCAGCCCCACAAGAAAGAAACTCAAATAGAGCAAGAGAGGAAGGATATTATTCTATTGAGACCACTACTGATACCAAATTCAAGCTAATATACATGAAGAAGCCCAAGTTGAATCCAGTAAGTGAAAAAGAAGAGATAGTTGACATAGTGGAAATCATTGATACATATTTAATTGTCAGGGACAATGCACCTTCCACTGTTTCAGAGGAAACTCACCAACCATCAACCTCTAAACCTCAGATTATTTAGAAACAAGATAGTCTAGAGGTCTCTTCATCAATAAAACCAGTAGAAAATGGAAAAGACATAATGGAGAATTGTAAATAAATTAAATTGAAAAATGAAGCTTTGAAAGCTGTGATTTATGCACAATATTGGAAATAGACTCCTAGTGACCAGAACAGGTTACTTTCAGCCTTTGATCCCAATACTAGGAAGTTTCAAATGACCTTTTTGAATCCAACAGAGCAGGCTCCAAAATCATCAGTAAACTACAAGAAAACAACCTTTTAAGTTATGGCTAAAGATGTTCATCCTATAGATCAAATTGAATTTCATAAACAAGTAGGAGAAATGCTATATTCTACTATGACCAACAAATCTTTGAGTGTATAAAAACTACAAAATTCTCTAGAGAATGTCAAATCACGGTTAAAACTAGAGAACACTTCCTCACAAGTCAAGGATAACATAATCAAATCACTTGAAGAATTTTTCATGGAAGTTGGATAGGATCCAAATAACGTCAAAGCAGCTGAATATCTTATCAAGAAAAAGAATGCAAACATTACTGCGTTGAAGAAGTAGCTAAAATTACCTCCAACTAAAAATCCACAAACTAAATAAGTTTTGGAGAATGAAATTCAAAATTATGAAATGATGAATCTCATCATTCAATTGACATCTCAACTAAAAGAGATGGAGAATGAGATGGACAAAATTAGTGCAAGAAAAGAAGGCAAACACAGAGGTAGTTACTGTTACTACCATTCCCATAGCCTCAACATCAAATTCAGCAATAGCAGCAGCCCATCCCACTGATGAGGAAAGTAAATTGGTTAAATAAATGCAATACATGTCAATTCAAACAACTAAAATAAATAGACTTAAAGAACAAGTAAAAATTATGGAAGATGAAAATAAATTGGCAGAGATGATGCATAAGCTAAAACACAAAAGGAAAATAGATTGAATGATAGGATTCAAAAGTTAGAAAGAGAATTGAAATTGGCAGAACTTTTGGCCCAAGAAAAGCAACAACTGTGGGCCAATATCATTAACTCTGTTAATGATATTTGGCCATATATCCACGTTATCTTTGAGAAAAAATATTTTATAAAGGAAGCAAGTGAATCCATTCAAAAAGTAAAAGAAGAACATGAAAAGAAACCAGAGGAGACCACTGAGATAATTAAGTTTCTCAATTCTAAGAACAAGAATGAATTAGAAGAAATTGGAATAAGTGATATAACTGAAACAATCCTAGAGGCTTAAAATGTAATTTCCAAGAGAAGCTTGATGACACAACTTGAAGATAAGTGTCAAGCCATGGAGCTAGAAGTAAACATATTTATGAATAAGTTTGATGTTTTGAGGCAGAAAGGTCTACCTAATCCATTAGTGATTAATGAAAGAATGATGAGGGAGGAAGATTATGACAAGAATATTAGAGAAGTGGCCAAATAAAACTCCAAAAATTACTCTTTGAAAGGAATTCCTACAGGCAAAGTACTCTATCAGATTTTTGAAAATCTCTTTTACCTCCAACATGAGGTAAATCATCTTTTTATAAACAAGCCTACCATCACCAAGTATACTGAAGTATATGAGATTTACAGGAGGATGGTAAAGAACAAAATTCCAGATGAAGAGACTTGGGAAAAACTATATGATTTACTGTGATAGTGAAAAGTAAAATAAGGTAAAACAGAGACATGATTAAAGGTGAAACAAAACAGGCATACAAAGCAGTAAAGTAAAATATGAAAACAGATGAAAGACAGATTTTAAAGATGATAAAATAGAGTTAAAAGAAAAGGTCAGCCATCGTAAAGATGCAGCCAACATAAAAGAAATAGTCAGAGAGATAAAGAAGCAAAATATCAAAGAAAAAATAGAAAATCCAAATAAGTAGATACAACTTGAATTTATTTACCTAGGTGTCTCTATCTTCTTGCATGAATATATTTTATTTCCCTTGAATAAATCCTAAATCAGTTTTAGGATATTTTGTATTAGTTTTTGTATAAATACTTCAGCAATCCGAAGTATTGAGTGTGGATTCTCGAAAATTTCTATAGTTGTAATTGATCTAAATACCTGAGGGTTCATTGTACCATTTTCAAGTTAACAGACTAGACAAGTAATAAAGGCATTGCATTATAGGATTCATGTGTTGAGCTACTTCAGTGAAGTATTTTTCGATTGTTCATTGTTATTTCTTAAGTATTCCATAAACTTGTATGTTTTTCCAAATTTAAATGTTATAATGCGAATATTATTGTAGAAATTGTTTAAGTACACTCTGTTTTGAAATGTTATTCATTTTAATGTTTTCTTTTGATATCTATATCTGAGAATCCTTAATTGATCTCCCATCTCTAATGACCTCTTCCAATTTCATTCATCATCTAGTTTAAGGAATCCTTAACTGCTCCTTGATCCTGATTGAAAACCACTTCACCATTCAGCCTTAAAAGATCTGATTTTGTTCAACTACCCTGCCCTATAAACACTTCCTTTAGAACTTGATTATGTCATGTTTTATTGATACATTGACTCTATAGCCCCCATGGAAAGATAGAAAATAAAACTATCCATGTAAATCAGTAATTCCAGCACCAAACCAAAAAGCAAACCCAATAAATCTTACATAACTAGCCTAAAATAAATTTTAAATAACAAAGTTAAATCATAAAGAGAGAGCCCTCTCTGAGCATTAGGAAGGCTAGATCCTAATCTTAAAAGTAGGTTGATAGTTACCTCTAATATTTCTTAAACACTCATAAAAACCCTCGGAAATTTTGGAGTTATAACATACTCGTGGCCATACTGGGGAAATCCGTCTCAGTTAAATAAATCTTAAAGGAAACACTTATACTCATATTTTCACCTTAAGTTTTATTTAGGGTTGTTAGAAATTTTAATTAAAAGTTAAAATTATGGCTTCCAAAAGAACATACTATACCAGGGCTCATCCTGATCCACAACCTGCTATAATTGTTGATGATCCTGACAGAATTTTAAGAAAAAATAAAAAGTAGAAAGTTTAGGAAGTAGTAGTCAATTAGTCAAATCTAATTCACTCCCTAAATAATTATCAAGCTTACAAGATATTGAATTCGATTTATCATTTGAAAATTCCTTATTTAGAACTGAATCTGAAAATTCCATTTCTGATATTGTAATAAATCCTGATTTCATTCAATTTATTGAAACAAAGAAGGAAAGTATTTCACTTGATTCAGATCAACAGGTTCTAAATAATTTTGATGAACTTGATGCTTTGACTTCAAATTTGATTAAAGATATTAATGAAGCCTTTTTCCAACAATCAGACAAGTTAGCTGCCCTAGTTGCTACTACCCCTAAGTGTTCTACCATTCCTTCAGAAACTGTAAAAACAGATCCATTTAGTTTCACTTCACCCATAATCTTCACTATAGTTCAGTCCATAGAACCATTCATCCCCAAGCTTCCTCTTCAACCCAAAGTTTCATTCCCATCTTCTAGTGCTTGAAGTACATCCTCTAGCATTCCAACTACATCCTCAAGTGTTCCAACTTCATCTGTAAGCAATTCAAGCTCGCTTCCAGGTACTTCAAGATCATCTCCAAGCACTACCACTTTACCTCATGTCCAAGCTAGAATCTTATCCATGGCAGCCAGGTATTCTCCTTTGGGTTTACCCCTTCAATTACATGCCATGCCGCAAGACTATCAGAGTAAAATCTTCCAGTTTGATGGTACTAGTCAATATACTGCCCAACAACATGTAAAAAAAATGACTGATTACTTTGAATTACATGAAATTGATGAAGCTGGTGTTCAAATGAAATTGTTTGCACAAACATTAACAGGAGAAGTTAAGAAATGGTTTAGAGGTTTAACTGTTGGTTATATTTCTGATTTAGATGCTTTCCAAAGATTACTTATCAATATATGGGAAAGAAAGAAAAACCCTTTACAAATATTATTTGAATATGAAAACATCTGAAGACCTCCTAACGAACTTGTTCAAGATTATTGTACTATGTTTAACAGTATTTATAATGTAATTCCTGCCAATATCAAACCCCCACTAGACTTGGCTCTAATCAAATTTCCTGATGGTTTTGATACTCATATGTCATACCAATTGAGAGAAAGAAACCTTGCAACAATAGAACAAATGCAAAGTGATAATGTTAGTGTAGAAGAAAACTTGTTAGCTAGAAGATCCAAAATCAGAAATGAAATAAGAGTAACCATTAAGGATGAACCATCCACATAAAATAATAAAATAGATAGTATAGCTAAAATCATGGAAAGAACAATGGATAGATTAGAAAATATGGAAATAAAACCACAATGGGATAGTAAAAAAAGTCCTCAAATCAAAAATCCTAACTTTAGGAAAAATCCCAATACTGGTAAATCTAGAGAAACAACCCCTGATCAACATATTAGATCACCTTTCCAAGAGAACTATGCTGAGATTTCTCAACAAAATGATGAAGACCAGGACACCCAGATTAACTTAATGGGAATTAATGATGGAAATACAATTTTTCTTACCCAAGAAGAACATGAATTATACATGCTACAACAATTACAGTTACAATATCGAGAGTCTTTTGATTATAAACAAGGCTATGAGTTTGCAATATATGAATTTCACAAAAAATATAGCCTCAGAGGTAAGAAAAACACAGAAGTCCCTACTAAGAAAACTGTCCAAACTCAAACCAAGAAAACAGTAGAAGCTCCTGTGAGCAATCCTCCCTAGAGAAACCCAAAAAAATTCAAGTCCGAATATTGTAGACATTATATCTACTAATACTTAAACTTCAACTACTGCTAAAACTGCCACTGTTACTCAAATTGTCCGAGATAAGAAAACTAAAACTAAAACAGTGGAAACACAAACTGAAAGACCAATTGTAGATAAAAATGACAAGAATAAACAAACTGCAATTGGTAAAGAAGAAATCATTCAGTTATTAAAAACTCAAGTACCATTCAATATTCAAGTTGAGTTAGCCAAATTTAAAATACCAATTCCCTTAATAGAGCTAGTGAAAAATGATTCAAACAAAGCCTAAATCACTGAAACATTGAATATAGGTGAAGGATAAGACTCTGTTAATCTAAATGATGATCAACCATAATTATTGTTTGGCCCTAAAGTTAATGGTAAACATCAACTTGGAGGTGTCCCTGGAGCATCCCACAACTTAATGCCAAAAGTTGTCTCGGAAAAACTGAATTTAGACATTAATAGACCATACAAAGATCTTTTTTCATTTGATTCTAGTCAAGTTAAATGCCTTGGCTTGATAAAATATTTTTGTGTTACCCTAGTCCAATACCCAACTAAGAGTATTATCATGGATATTATAGTTGTTGATATCCCTCCAAAGTATGGAATGTTATTATCTCACTCATGGGGAGAAAATTTGCAGGGATCACTACAATTAGACATGTCTTGTGCCACAATTTCAGTATTTGGTCATCCCAAAAATCTTTACAGGGAAACTTTGTTGGCATGTGTTGTCCTTGATGGCAACCTACTTGATGAAGTTGTTCTTGATGAGTTGCCTATGATAAGCAACCTATGTGTTAAAAGGAAGGATGATGTATCTACAGTTCAACTCAGAAGGAACAAGAAAAAGGAAGTGACAGAAAAATGATAAATATGATGTGTCACAAAGCATACGCAGGTTTTTTAAGGTGAAGTAGCGTATGCACACGGAAAAGTACGTGCCAAGTCGCGTATGCCCTTTTGTGCTCCAAAATTAGAATACCAAGGGGCATTACCATGGTATTGACCCATTGTATTGAGTGCTTGATTATCTATTTGGTCCCATCTAGGAATACCATCGGATGTGGTGTGGTTTTGACTCATGGTATTGATAAAGGCTAAACCTATATAAGGAGAAGAAGATCATTGTGCAAGGAGGTGCATGTGTCTGGGTATTAAATTAATACTTCACTTTGAAGTATATCTGCATGATTGAAATTTTTTCTTGATTAATAAATCTGAATCTATGATGAACCCATGGATGTTTCTAAATCCTTAGATCTGATGATGATAAATCTCTAAGATGATCTGCAGAAGAAGAACTGGTGAAGATCTGGCGCAAATTTTGCTGAAGGCAATGAAGAAATATGGGTAAGCTTATAGATCTAGTCTGTTTTGTAAAGCTTTCATTTACAGATCTATACGCGAGTTTTTTGTGAAAAAGCACGTGTATACGCGGATCTGATCTGATAAAAGCGCGTATGGGAAGTTAGGGTTTACTGAAAATGCACAGATGTATACGCGGGTTAGTCTAATGAAAAGCGCGTGTATACGCGGGTCTGTTTAAATAAAAGTGCGTATGGAATTTGAACTGAAGGTTGCTCATGGTTGAATGTGTTTATGCATATCTATTCTGAAGTCTGGGTAATCTTTGGTATTCTGGTTACAGTGGTTTCACTGTTCTGTTTGAAGCATTGGGCAAAGTATGTTTGTTGAAAAATGAAAGGTTGAGTTGAAGCTGTTTGATCGAGTTTGAAAATTGATGAAACGTGGTTTGCAGTGGTGCTGAGGGTTGAAGCCTTCATTAAGGGGGTAGTAGCTCCCTTCCAGTGATAGCTGGTAAACGAGAGCAGGGGGTAGTAGCTCCCTTCCAAGAGAGGCTGGTAAACGAGAGCAGGGGGTTGTAGCTCCCTTCCAGGAGAGGCTGGTAAACAAGAGAAGGTTGCAGCCTTCTGCAGGTGGGTGCCTGCGTGCTGGTATGAGTCTGTGCCAATACACAGTTGTAAGATGTTTTCTTTATAATAAATATTGAAGACTGAGACGATGGCAGTGGTGGTTTTCTCCCGAATTGGGTTTCCACCTAAAATCCTGGTGTTCATGTGTGATGCTTATGTGTGTTGGTTTATTCTGTTCTTACTGTACATGTTTACTGCTTACCAACATCTAATAAGTGAATGATGCAAAAATCTAAGATAAGAATTATCTGCATAATAAGAGATCTGAGCATACATGAGTTTCCTTTAGGATATCCACGTATATACGATGGTTTTGTTCTGTAAAGTAGCGTATGGGTTTTTGAGAAAATAAAAGTAAAAATTTGATTGACAAATCAAGATACTGATTCACCCCCCCCCCCCCCCCTCTCAGTATCTTTCCCAACAATTGGTATCAGAGCAGGTCCTTCTGAAAAAGCTTAGCCGCTAGAAGGAAGATCAAGCAAGATGAGCAATCAAGATGGAACAACATCTATCAAGCCTCCCCTCTTTAATGGAAGCAATTTAATCTTCTGGAAAACAAGGATGAGATCCTATCTTCAGTCTATGGGAACAAATGTATGGGCCATTGTTCAACAAGGATATCAATATCCAGCTACAATACCAATAGATCCGACCGAAAAGAAGAATTATGAATCAAATGCAAAGGCGGTCAATGCTATAACAGGAAGTCTGACTGAATCTGAATTTGTCAAAGTTATGCAGCTAAATACAGCAAAGGAAATGTGGTACAAAATCATTCTAAGTTATGAAGGTGATGCAAAGGTAAAAAGTGCAAAACTCCAAACTCTCAGAATTGAATATGAAAATTTAAAGATGCATAGTGATGAGAGTATTGCCAATTTCTTTTTACGTCTTGATGATGTTGTAAATTGTATGAGAAATCTGGGAGAAACAATAACCGAATCTACTTTGGTTGAGAAAATTTTAAGATCTCTAACAACAAAATTTGAGTCAAAAGTTTATGCTCTTGAAGAAAAACAGGATCTTCAAAATCTTACTGTGGTGCAACTTCATGGGATACTAACTGCATATGAAATGAGAAGAGGAGGAACATCTGAAGTCAAAGAAGCCATCTTTAGAGCTTCTAAAAAAGGGAAAGAAGTGCAAGAAGCAGAAGGATAAGGATATATCTCAGAAGAAGATGAGGTAAATTTTGTAAAGAAACTTCAACTTGGCACAGGACGGTTCAGAGGTAAGCTTCCTTTCAAATGTTTTTATTGTGGAAGAGTTGGTCATTATGCTGCTAAGTGTCCTTATAAAGAAATATCTGCAAAAGGGAAAGAAGTAGCAAGAAGGAATAAGAACCGGTCTAGCACTAGAAAAAGTTACTATACTCATGAAGATAGTGATGGGTTATCTGATAGTGAGGAAGAATGTGAACAAGATCTTAGACTTCTTATGGCATTTAAATATAGAGAAGAAAATGATACTTTTGTGGATGCTCTAGAGACTATGAAAAGGCAGTTTGAAGAAGCAAAGACACACATTGAGAAATTAGAATGTGAAGTGGTAAGTCTAAGAAAAGATTTTGAGAAAGAAAAGACTCTGAATCTTAGATTTACTAAAGGATCAGAAACCTTAAATGAGATTATCAAAGTATAACACTCTCCTCTTGTAAAGACAGGTCTTGGATATACCGGGGAATCTTCTCAGGCTTCAGTACCAAATTATCTAAAAGTAGTTACAGCTGGTTTACAAAATTCTGCCACTCAACAAGGGAATAAAGAATCTTTACAGGTAAAGCATGATCATCTCAATTCAAAGAACACTAACAGGAATATCTTTCAAAGAAACACCAATCAACAGGTAAATTCAAGTAGAAGATTTCATGATCGCAAAAATTTCTTCTTCAATGGACAATGTTTCTCATGTCACAATTTTGGTCACAAAGTTGTTCAATGTGTTGCATATAAAACCATCATGACAAGAGAAGCGAGAAAGAAAAGGATTGATATTGAAACAAAGAAGAATACCTATAGAAATTTCTCTCCTCTTCTAAATGAAGTTGAATGTGCTTATTGCAATAACTTTGGGCATGAAGAATCTGAATGCAGGAGCAAAGTTCAGCCAAAAGAGCATTTTTCTTCAAGTTCCAAGGTATGGAAAAAGAAGGATTTACAGGTTGAAAATTGTGGCATAGCGTTATTTGCAGAAGGAGAAGAAAATCAATGGTACATTGATAGCGGATGCTCAAGACACATGACAGGTGACAAAACCAAACTTCGTGCATATAGTACATTAGAAAAGGAAAAGAAAGTTACTTTTGGAAATGATACTCCTGCTGTAATTAAAGGAAAAGGGTCTGTGTTTCTAAAAGATAAGGTGAAGGCTAATGATTTCATGTATGTGGATGGATTAAGGCATAACTTGTTAAGTGTAAGTCAAATGTGTGATCAAGAACTGAATTTGTCTTTAGTTCAAAAAAATGTGTGGTTCGTGATCTTGATACAGGTAAAAAAATCATAAAAGGAAAAAGAACTCCAAGTAACCTATATGTATTGAATAACTGCAAAGAACAATTTTACTTGAGTAAATCTTCAGAAAACTGGCTATGGCATAGAAGGTTGGGACATCTAAGCTTCTCTCAAATCAACAAATCAAGTAGACTTAATGTTGTTCGTGGTCTTCCCAATATTACTCTACCTGAAAGTATCATATGCAAATCTTGCCAATTCAGCAAGCAGACCAGAGTGCAATTTAATGCCAAGGAAGGATCATCAAGTAGGCCTCTTGAACTCATTCATACTGACATATGTGGACCTATGAGGAAAAAGTCACCTCGTGGTGAACAATACTATATCTTATTTATTGATGACTTCTCTAGAATGTGTTGGATTGGGTTGCTGAAGCACAAAGATGAAGCATTTGAGAAATTTCAGATCTTCAAGGCGCTGGTTGAAAATGAAGTAGATCTAAAACTCAAATGTCTTAGATCTGATCGAGGGGGAGAATATACTTCAAATGAATTTCTTGAATTTTGTGAACAACATGGCATAAAAATACAATTTTCTGTAGCTGGAACTCCACAACAAAATGGCGTAGCAGAAAGAATGAATAGAACAGTTCAACAAATGGCTAGAGATATGCTTGATGATTCTGGAATACCTGACACATTTTGGGGATAAGCAACACATACAGCGGTAAACATTCTCAACAAGGCACATGTTCGTGTAAATAGTGAAAAAACTCCATATGAACTCTGGTATGGTAATTCTCCATCTGTGAAGCATTTTAGAGTTTTTGGAAGTAAATGCTTTATCAAAAATAATGATGAAAAACTTGGCAACTTTGAACCTAGAGCAGATGAAGGAATACTTCTTGGTTACTCCTCTACAAGTAGAGCATATAAATGTTACAATAAAAGACTTCGGAAGATTGTTGAATGTATTGATGTTGTTATTGATGAGTCTCCTGCAGCCCCAAAGAAAGAAAAACAGATAACAAATGAAGACGATGGTGAATTATGTCCTTCTACATCAAATAGCAATGATATAGATAGTGAACCCAATGAAGAACCTGAAGATGATTTATCTGAAAAGGCTCCATCCAGATATGTTCAAAAGAATCATCCAGAATCTCAAATTTTGGGAGATAAGGGATCAGGTGTACAAACAAGAAGGACCCTTGTGGGATCTTCTAGCTATCTGGCATTTCTATCTACTATTGAACCTCACAATGTCAATCAAGCTAGCAAAGATAAATGTTGGGTTCAAGCCATGAATGAAGAGCTTGATCAAATTGAAAAGAATCACACTTGGGAATTAGTACCAAGACCTCATAACAAAAATGTCATTGGAACTAAATGGATATTCAAAAACAAGTTAAATGAGAATGGGGATGTTGTAAGAAACAAGGCTAGACTTTTCTGCAAGGGGTATACTCAACAAGAAGGTATAGACTTTGAAGAAACTTTTGCTCCTGTAGCTAGACTTGAATCCATAAGAATGTTTCTTGCCTTTTCAAGCTTTCAACAAATCAAAGTTTATCAAATGGATGTTAAATCTGCATTTCTCAATGTTGATCTAGAAGAAGAAGTTTATATAGAACAACCAGAAGGATTCATTTTAGGAAATGATGAAAATCTTGTTTGTAGACTTAAAAAGGCTCTATATGGTCTCAAACAAGCTCCAAGGGCATGGTATTATCGTCTTGAAAAATATATTCATCAACAAGGATTTTCAAAAGGGTCTGTTGATAGCAACTTATACACAAAAATTGAAAATGATAAATTATTGATTGTGGTTGTATATGTTGATGATATCATTTTTGGAAGTAATGAAGAATCTATGAGTCAGAAATTTTCTTCTGTCATGCAGCAAGAATTTGAAATGTCTTTACTTGGGGAACTAACATTCTTTCTTGGCTTGCAAGTGCATCAAACTACATATGGTATATTCTTATCACAAGCAAAATACCTTAAGAAAATTATGAAGAAGTATGGCATGGAAGAATGCAAACCTGTAAGTACACCAATGATAACCGGATGTAATCTCAGTTCTCATGATGATCCCCCCATGGTGAGTCAACTAGAATACAGATCTATGATAGGAAGTCTACTTTATCTCACTGGGACTAGACCGGACATTATGCATGTTGTTGGGATTTTTGGACGATTCCAAGCTAATCCAAAAGAGTCTCATCTTCAGGCTGTCAAAAGAATATTCAAATATCTACAAGGAACTCAAGACTTTGGACTATGGTATCCAAAGAATGTTGATCTTAATCTTCATGCTTACACTGATGCAGATTGGGCTGGAAATGTTGATGATCGGAAAAGCACTAGTGGTGGAGAATTCTATATGGGGCCCCGGTTAGTATCTTGGTTCAGCAAGAAGCAAAACTCTATTGCCTTATCTACAGCAGAAGCAGAATATGTGTCTACCGCATCATGTTGCACACAACTTCTTTGGATGATGCAAACCTTACAAGACTTTCAAATCAAGTGCACACCTCCTGTCTCCATTATGTGTGATAATACAAATGCCATCAGTATTTCAAAGAATCCTGTTATGCATTCCAAGACCAAGCACATTCCCATCAAGTATCACTTCTTACGTGAACAAGTGCTTGAAAAAAAGGTGAAGTTGGAGTATGTTCCCTCCAAAGAACAAGTTGCTGATATATTTACCAAACCTCTACCCAAGGAAGCGTTTGAATATCTTAGACAGAAGCTGGGAGTAGTCTCTACCTTGCAAAAAATCAGAATTGCTTAAATTCAGAAGATTAAATTGGATAAGCGGGTTTCTTGAACGAAAGTCGCGTATATACGTGAGTTTATGCAAAGAAAACCACGTATGGTTAGTTGCTGACAAATTTTACTTGGGGTAAGCATTCTTCAGCACAGCTGTAGTGCTGTTTGGTATCTATGATGCTGTTTGGTATCTCTGGTGGTGTTCCAGTTTTCATAATTCTGTTTCTTTCTCTGATGTCTATTGATAAAGATGCCTTGATGATTTGTTGTTGAAAGTGTTCAGGATTCACAAGCTAAGGGAGAGCACTGGTCATGTGGAAAGGATGCATTGGATGCACAGTTTCAGGGGGAGCATTAGCATTACTGAATGTAATGCAATGTTTGCATTATGATGGTTCTGAAATATGATCTCTCTTGAGGTCTTTTTGGTCTTGTTTATAAAAAGTCATATTTGTAATTTGATGAAAAGGTTATGTTGAGATCTATGATGTAAATTGTAATATTCAGCCTTGTAAAGGGCTTGTTCAAATTTGTAAACCCACTTGGTTGGGTACTTGTGTCACATATGTAAATCCACTTGGTTGGATCATTGATGTAATTATGAGTCCTTGGTGATAGGAAAGGTCATAGAGTCATGTACTTCATTGAATATTATGTTGAAGACTCAACATGAACTCAGGGGGAGCATGGTAACTTCAATGCACATCAGATCTACAGAGCTCTTCTTTCTACATGAGGATAAAAACATTGTCTTGGCTTTGATCCGCCCTTTGCCCTTGATGTCAAAGGGGGAGAGTAGCATGGTGTTTGCATAATGGTTATAATCAATGTATCTATCTGTTGTTATGGTGATCAAACACCATCATGGTTGCCATGAAGTCCAAAGGGGGAGATTGTTGGCATGTGTTGTCCTTGATGGCAACCTATTTGATGAAATAAGACTGTCAGCGATATGATGCAATGTGTTGTCCTTGATGGCAACCTATTTGATGAAGTTGTTCTTGATGAGTTGCCTATGATAAGCAACCTATATGTTAAAAGGAAGGATGATGTATCAACAGTCCAGCTCAGAAGGAACAAGAAAAAGGAAGTGATAGAAAAATGATAAATATGATGTGTCACAAAGCATACGCAGGTTTGTTAAGTTGAAGTAGCGTATGCACGCAGAAAAGTACGTGCCAAGTCGCGTATGCCCTTTTGCACTCCAAAATTAGAATACCAAGGGGCATTACCATGGTATTGACCCATTGTATTGAGCGCTTGATTATCTATTTGGTCCTATCTAGGAATACCATCAGATGTGGTGTGGTTTTGACGCATGGTATTGATAAAGGCTAAACCTATATAAGGAGAAGAAGATAATTGTGCAAGGAGGTGCATGTGTCTGGGTATTGAATGAATACTTCACTTTGAAGTATATCTGCATGATTGAAATTTGTTCTTGATTGATAAATCTGAATCTATGATGCACCCATGGATGTTTCTAAATCCTTAGATCTGATGATGATAAATCTCTAAGATGATCTACAGAAGAAGAACTGGTGAAGATCTGGCGCAAAGTTTGCTGAAGGCAATGAAGAAATCTGGGTAAGCTTATAGATCTAGTCTGTTTTGTAAAGCTTTCATTTACAGATCTATATGCGAGTTTGTTGTGAAAAAGCGCGTGTATACGCGGATCTGATCTGATAAAAGCGCGTATGGGAAGTTAGGGCTTACTGAAAATGCACAGATGTATATGCGGGTTAGTCTAATGAAAACCGCGTGTATACGCGGGTTTGTTTAAATAAAAGCGCGTATGGAATTTGAACTGAAGGTTGCTCATGGTTGAATGTGTTTCTGCATATCTATTCTAAAGTCTGGGTAATCTCTGATATTCTGGTTATAGTGGTTTCACTGTTCTGTTTGAAGCATTGGGCAAAGTATGTTTGTTGAAAAATGAAAGGTTGAGTTGAAGCTGTTTGATCCAGTTTGAAAATTGATGAAACGTGGTTTGCAGTGGTGCTAAGGGTCGAAGCCTTCAGTAAGGAGGTAGTAGCTCCCTTCCAGTGATAGCTGGTAAACGAGAGCAGGGGGTAGTAGCTCCCTTCCAAGAGAGGCTGGTAAACGAGAGCAGGGGCTTGTAGCTCCCTTCTAGGACAGGCTGGTAAACGAGAGAAGGTTGCAGCCTTCTGTAGGTGGGTGCCTACGTGCTGGTATGAGTCTGCGCCAATACACAGTTGTAAGATGTTTTCTTTATAATAAATATTGAAGACTGAGATGACGACAGCAGTGGTTTTCTCCCGAATTGGGTTTCCACCTAAAATCCTGGTGTTCATGTGTGGTGCTTATGTGTGTTGATTTATTATGTTCTTACTGTACATGTTTACTGCTTACCAACATATAATAAGTGAATGATGCAATAATCTAAGATAAGAATTATCTGCATAATAAGAGATCTGAGCATACACGAGTTTCCTTAAGGATATCCGCGTATATACACTGGCTTTGTTCTGTAAAGTAGCGTATGGGTTTTTGAGAAAAGAAAAGTAATAAGTTGATAGACAAATCAAGATACTGATTCAACCCCCCCCCCCCCCCCCCTCTCAGTATCTTTCCCAACAAACTTTAATGAAATTCATGGTCAATAGTGTAGAAAAACCTCAAAATTATCCTATTTATTCTCTTCATTCTGATATGGATTCTTTCATCTTATGTAATTCAAACAATGGAAAGATAAAATTACAACAGTAGAACAGAAACAGAAATAAATTGATAGTGACAATATATTTCATGAATCAACGTGGCACTTATATTTCGATGGTTTTGTGAACAGATTAGGAGCTGGAGCTAGAATATGGATTTATAACTTAGAGAATGGTCATTCTGAAGGTCATGCCTTTAGGTTAAACTTTAAATGCACTAATAACATGGCAGAGTATGAAGTGTTAATCTTAGGACTGCAAATTGTAAGAAAACTTGGAGCCAAGAGAGTTTCTATCATGGGAGACTCATAATTAATCATAAAACAAATCAAAGGAAAGTATCTTGTGAAAAATCATAGACTTAGCCAATATAGAGAAATCATTCTAGATTTGATTCAATGTTTTCTTGAAACTGACTTTGCTGTTATTCCAAGGAAACAAAACATGAAGGTTCACAGTTTGGCTACTTTTTCTAGCACTTACAGATTAACTTTTTAGTTGAATCATTAGTACACTGTAGAGGTAAGACATAGGCCCACTATGCCTGATAATTTGAAATATTGGCATATCTTTTCACAAGATTCTCAAATATACAATTTTATGAATTCTTAGGGATAATTTAAAAATTGTAACATAGATACTGATTGTACAATAGATTACACTATAAATAGTGAGATAGATATAAGTGACGTGGATAAAATAGAACCCACTAAAATCACTAAAACAGAAATAGATAAGTTAGAAACTATAGAAATAGAAGAAATAGCCAATGATGAGTCAGAGATTTTAAACCTTAAAAATAACATTTTTCCAAAGGGATTAGCCCCATTAGAAGATATTTTTGATTCAAATGATGTAGCTAGAAAACAAAAAATGGAGCCTTTAAGATCCGACATAAAAGAATGTAACATAGGAACAGAAGAAAAACCCAAACTTTTCAAATTATCCAAAGCATTACCTCCAGCTGAAAAGTTGAAACACATAAGTTTGTTTAAACAATTTCAAGATGTCTTTGCCTAGAGTTATGGAGACCTCAAATCTTATGACACCAACATTATTCAACATAAAATACCCATCAAAGAAAATCAGAGACCATTTAATAAAAAGCTTAGGAGAATAAATCCAGTACTTATGCGATTGATTGAAAAAGAAGTTAAAAGGATTTATGAGGCACAAATCATAACACCCATTAGATATTCTGATTGTGTCTCAAATTTAGTTCCCACTAGGAAGAAAACAGGGGAAATCGGACTCTATGTTTATTTCCGAAACTTAAAAAAAGTGTCACTGAAAGATAAATATCCTCTCCCCAAAATGGACTATATTTTACAAAGGGTAGTTGGGCCATCCAGAATGTCCTTACTTGATGGATTTTCTGGATACAACCAAATCCTAGTTCAACTTGAAGATCAAGCAAAGACTGCATTTACCACTCCTTGGGGGACTTTCATGTATTTGAAACTACCCATTGGATTGATGAATGCAGGAGCTACATTTCAAAGAGCTATGGATATAGATTTTTTCCGAGATTCATGAATTTTTAGTCATTTATCTAGATGATATAATAGTATTTTCCAAAATAGACAGTGAACATCTAGATCATTTGAGAAGATTTTTTATTAAATGTAGAAAATTTGGCATTTCCTTGAATCCCAATAAGACACTCTTTGGACTAAGAAGGTAAAATCTTAGGACACATAATTTCAAAAGAGGGAATTAGAATAGATCCATCTATAATATAGGAAATTTTAAACATTAGTCATCCTAGAAACACCAAATAATTGCAAGCATTCTTAAGTAAAATTAATTTTCTTAGAAGATTTATTTCTAATTTAGCAGAACTAATCAGAGAATTGAATAACATGTTACAGAAAGATTCAACACTTAAGTGGATAGTAGAGGTTAAACAGTCTTTTGAAGCAATTAAAGAATATCTGACTAAAACATTTGTCCTCATAAGTGCTAATTTAATATATATATATATAATTTTTTCTTTTGCTTTAGAACACACCATTGCAATAGTCTTGTTGCAAAAGAATGATTAGGGTTATGAAAAACCAATTTATTTTTTCAGCAAATCCTTAAGAAATGCAACACTAAAGTACAACATAATGGAAAAACAAGCACTTGCTTTAGTGAAAGCTATTAAAGATTTCAGAGTGTACATCTTATACTCCCACATCATTGCATATGTTCCAAATTTAGTAGTAAAGGACATTACGACTCAGAATGGGCCTGATGAAAAAAGAGGAAAATGGATTGCCAATATATTGGAATATGACATTGAAATAAAGCCTACAAAACTTATTAAATGCTAAGGTTTAGCCAAACTCATGGCTAAATCTAACTTTCGAGCCTTAGATTTCAATTTCATTGCTCAACTAGATGATCATGAAGAGATGGCGACTCCAAACATTAGTGAAGCTTTCATTGACTCACCCTGGTATGCAGATATTATATTTGTTTTCTTAATCTACAAGCTCCTCCTGGTTTATCTAGAACTAAAGGTAGATTTTTGAAAATTCAAGAAATGAAGTATTGTATCATAGATAATGCTTTATTTTGGAAATATCATGGTGGCATTCTATTGAAATTTTTATTAAAAGATGAAGCTGAAAAAGAAATGCAGGAGTTTCATGCAAGAGACTGTGGAGGACACCTCTACTGGAAAACAAATGCTGATAAAATCTTGAGTGTAGGTTTTTACTAGCCCACTCTTTTTTCAAATGTCAGAAAGTATGTTACCTCCTCTCACAAATGTCAGATATTTGAAGGGAAGAACAAACTCTTACCATTACCCCTCAAACCAATCTATGTAGAAATTCCATTTCAACAATGGGGTTTAGACTTCATTGGTGAAATTCACCCACTCTCCTCAGCCCAAAATAAATGGAAACTAATAGGCATGGATTATTTTACCAAGTGGATAGAAGCGATTCATTCTAGACAAGCCACTGATTATTTCATTATCTCATTCCTTGAAAAAAATATCCTTTCTAGATTTGGATGCCCACAAAATCTCATTATTGATAATGCGACTGCCTTCAAATCTAAGAAAATGGTAGAATTTTGTAAAAAATACCACATAAACCTTGGACATTCCACTGCCTATTACCCTCAAGGTAATGGACTTGCAGAATCCTAAAAAAAAATCCTATTTAATATCATCAAGAAACTGTTGGAAGATAACAAGAAGACTTGGAATAAAAGGTTGGTTATCTTTGTATGCCTTCTGGGCATACAAACTAACTACCAAAAATTCTATTGGTACATCTCCCTATCAATTGGTACATGGAAAGGGTGTTGTTTTTCCATCCTCATTGGGAGTGCCAGTGATGAAAATGATTCAAGAGTTGCAAGTAGAACCAAATGATATCCAAAGGAGGATAAATCAAACTATTCATTTGTAGCAAACCAGGGAAGAAGTATATATCAAATCACAAGTGATTCAAGATAAAATCAAAAATATATTTGATAAGAAAACCAAAGTTGATGTTTCTACATAGGTGAAAAAGTACTTAAATTGGATTCCATAAGAGAAGAAAAAGGTAAACATGGTAAATTTGATTTTCTATGGAAATTCCCATACATAATTTATGGTTATAGAAGTAACAATTCATTTTTATTGAAGGAGTTAGATGGAACAGGTCTACCAAGTGGAACAGTCAATGGTAGAATGTTGAAGCACTACTTTTCTCCAGATTAACATTGGATCATTTGATTTACTTTGTTCATTGTAAATAACATTGCAAATTTTAGATTGGATTGGATGATTATCTTCTGAAGTTGAAGCCCGAAGAGAAGGTCCTAAGCTTTTGAAAGGTATAACATCATATGATTAAATAAAAGAGATCACATAAAGCAGTTCCAAGGCAAGAAAAGTCAAAGTTCCAAGGCCACTGATCTTAAATTTCTTGACATCTCACCAGGAGATGCCATCCCCATGCACAACCACTGTTAGGGTCCTATAATAATAGGGATCATAATTTTGAATTGAATATTTAAAGTCTTGTAATATTTTACATACTTTTTATTTCTGCAAAATGTTTTCCCATATTAAAAAATGTAAAGAGGGTAAATCCTAAAAGAAAAATCAAAGGAATAAAAGAAAAAGATCAAAAAAGAAGATAAAGTATGAACCTCACAAAAATAAACAAAAATAGATCATGAAAGTGTTGCACATTCAAATGCCACTACTCTTAGTTTAATCTATGCAAATAAAATTGTGTGCAGCTTTTCCAAAATGTCACAGTTCATGATGGTCAAACAGTTTAATCTTGACTCATTCATGTTTTTAAATTTCAAGTATTGATAGATAGTGAATAAAGATCTAGCCAAACCATTTAATCTTGGCAGATCAATAGTTAGATAGAGAATAAAATGAGGACATCAGTTTAATATGAGCCATTGGAAATTATAAGGTTAGAAGTAGGTTAGTTTTATTATCAAAAGAAAATAAAATTGTCAGCAAGATCAAATGCACCCAATAAATGAAGTAAAAAATGTTAGGGTAAATAAAGGGTAGGTAGATTACTTTCACAAGGCATGGAAAGAATAAATTGGTTCATTTCATATCACTAATATCCCCATAAATCCCATTCCCCTTGCTTAAAACCCCATTGCCACTCTTAGAAGGAATTTTCCCTTGTAAAATATCCCTTTTCCTGTTATTTCGCTGCTTTTCCCTTCCTGAAACCCCTTTCCCTAGTTAAAAATCCATTTTTTCTTTGAAAATCAACTTCCCCTTTACTAATTCCCTTTTCCATTAAAAAACATGAAAAATACACTTATCCTAAGTTTTAAATGGTTTAATATAGGGACCCAATGCAAAAACCCTTCCCCGATGTCATTTTAACACCTATTCTTAATGTATTTTAACATCTTGCATATATAGTTTACAACCTCCCATATGTCATTTAGCATATAACTTATATTAAAATTCCTCTGCATAACGTATATTCCCGATCGTTTTATATTAACCACCATTTAATATATATTAAACCCATATCATATTAACTCCCCCACTACATGCTAACTCTTTTATTATATTAACTCCCTATCGTAATATATTCCCGGGTCCACTTTTTATTAACCCTACCTTACATTATATCCCCATGTTATATCAACATGCTTTATACATTTTATTAATCCCCTGTTATATGATAAACCTTGTTTTAATATGTTTTCCCGACCCATCACATATATAAAACCTGGGTCCCACTTTACATAACCCCATCGTATATAATAATCCTGACCCCACCTATCAAATCCCCCCAACTCACCTATTCACCCGATCATCTGATTAGATCCAATGACCAATAAGCCCTTTTTCACTCTCCATTTCCCAATGATTGAAACCATTGGGGGGGGGGGGGTGCGAAATGGGTGGTTTCACACCCCCTCCAATTTGCTACGTGGTGCTCCCACATTTCATCACACTCCCCAACCCGAAACCACTTTACTACCTTTTTTAGTACAATAAACCACCAGGTTGTTTCCGTCCATTGTGATGAAACCATTGTGATTCAAAATTAATCAAACTTGCACAATAAGTTTAACTACCATTGGTTAAAAGTAATAAATCCCACCCGAAACAATTATTCCTTATTTTCGTGTATTACAAACTGTTTATTTGTGGAAAATAGTCCAAGAAGGCTGGTGTCGACCTATTTTCAAGCTATTCGAGACTAGAAATGAAAGTTTATTTCTACTAGAACCATTGCAAACTCAAATTTAAAGCTTTGTAGACTAAGGAAAGCCCATGTTGCCTCTAGAACGCCTTCTGCAAATAGAATTACACCATTTCACAGGTAATCCTAAGTGCTTGAGACCTGTACTTAAGTAATAAAGTAATAAATTAATCAATTGAACAAGTTTAAATGGGTTCCCAGAGCATAATCTCTGTTTATCCTCTGCAACCACCTGTAGTTGATGTTGAACACACTCCTCTAGTAGACGAAGACTTCAAAATCAGTGACACAATCACTCATTTCAACCTCCTTGAGCTCCATTGTTGTAGCCATGATAAATTCATAGACCAGGTTGATGATATCGTCCTATGGGATTCAAACCTACCCAGGTATATCTTCCAACAGACCTTCCAGATTCCAGAAATCATCATATTATGTCAAATTAATTACTTGCCCAATGAAAGAGCCCTAGTAACCCCAAGAAAAGAGACTTTGTTCACAATCACTGCAGAATCCATAAATCAAATGTTGCAGATCCAACCCAAGCCTGATGAAGCCCCTTTATTAATTTAAATCCTCACTAAATTATATCTGAAGCTTGAATTTCCAAATATTCCAAACCTTCCTCCCTCCATCAGTAGAAACCCCATATAGTAACCCTCCATACTTAGCTTCACTTTTCTCAGAGAGAACTAGACAGATTGTCAGAATGTTATCATGCATTCTAGGGTAATTCATAGATGAACATGTAGCTTCTTTTATCCTATATTTTATGTCTATTTTATGCCTAGGACAACCTCCATATTTTGCATTTAAATTTTCTCAATACCTATCAGATGCCATCCATGAGAAATTATTTAAATTACCAGAGGAAGGAGTGTTTAAGTATTCATCAGTTTTGTTTCATTTGTTTTTGTATTTTCAATTAGAAAGGTTTGCAGTTAGCCTTCAAAAACTGGATACAGAGGGTAACCCCCAATTTGTAGTCTTCTGGACATCCTTGATCAGAAAGGATTCCACGGACTTTAGATACAAGGACTTCATTGATTCATTTTCTTATCCAGTTGTCAACATGCTAAGTAGTAGCAATCAACCTAGGGTCAGTGAAGAAATAAAGAAAGTATTGCAGTTTTCAGAACAAAGTAGAATAGGAGACTGGTATTTATACCAAAACCACGCTGAAATTAGGGTGTATGGATGCCAAATCACTCCATACAAGCTGCCAAAATACCTTCCAATGATTTTATTTGCATTAGAATACATCAGGTAGATCCTAAACTCAAATGAAGTTAATTTCCTGTCAGCAAAGAAGAAAACTCAGTTTAAGATTAAGAACCAACTTGGTCCTTTCATTTTCAATAGTAGGAATGTTGGTCAACAAGCATATAAGTGTTTACAAGAATTCAGGTTCAATGATAGTTTCAAATGGAAGTATGACCCTTTGGGAGTCATCAACAAGTTAAGAGTATAATTCAAGTTGACTCCTTTTGTTCATGAGTCCAAACCAAATATTGAAAAGTATTCCAAGCAATCAGAGTGGTTGGAAAATAATTTGCAAGAGGTGGAGAAACTAGTTGAGACTAGTTCAATCTTGCATACTCCAGCCCCACAAGATATAAAATCAAAGAGAATAAGAGAGGAAGGATCTTATTCTGCTGAGACCACTACTGATACCAAATTCAAGCTAATGTATAGGAAGAAACCCAAGCTGAATCCAGTAAGTGAACAAGAAGAGATAGTTGACACAATGGAAATCATTGATACAGATTTAATTGTCAGGGATAATACAACTCCCAATGTTTTAGAGGAAACTCACCAGCCATCAACCTTTGATGCCCAGATTATTCAGAAACAACATAGTCTATAGGTCTCTTCATCAAGTAAAACAGTAGAAAAATAAAAAGACATAATGGAGAAGTATAAAGAAATCAAATTGAAAATGAAGCATTGAAAGTTGTGAATTATGCCGAATATTGGAAACAGACTCCTGCTGACTAGAACAAGTTACTTTCAACCTTTGATTACAAGATTAGGAAGATGCAAATGACCTTTTTGCAGCCAACATTGTAGGCTCCAAAATCATTAGCAGACTACAGGGAAACAACATTTGAAGTTATGGAAAAAGATGTTCATCCTATATATCAAATTGAATTTCATAAACAAGTAGGAGAAATTCTATATTCTACTATGAGCAACAAATATATGAGTGTACAGAAACTACAAAATTCTCTAGAGAATATCAAAGCACAGTTAAAACTAGAGAAGGCTTCCTCACAAGCCAAGGATAACAGAATCAAATCACTTGAAGAATTGGTCATGGAACTTGGATATCATCCAAATAACATCAAAGAAGCTGAAGCGATTATCAAGAAAAAGAATGCATAAATTTTTGCATTGAAGTAGATGAAATTACCTCCCACTGAACATCCAAAAAATAAAGAAATATTGGAGAATGAAAGTAAAAAAGATGAAATGATGAATCTCATCATTCAGTTGACAGCTCAACTGAAATAGATGGAGAATGAGATTGATAAATTAGTGCAAGAGAAGAAGACAAGCATGGAGGAAGTTATTGTTACTGCCATTCCCATAGCCTCAACATCAACTTCAGAAACATCAGCAACCCATCCCACAGATGAGGCAAGTAAATTGGTTAAATAAATGCAAGACATGCCAATCCAAACAACTGAAATAAATAGACTTAACGAACAAGTAAAAAGTCTAGAAGATGAAAAGAAATTGGCACAGATGATGCATAAAGCTGAAACACAAAAATCAAATAGATTGACTGACAGGATTCAAAAGTTAGAAAGAGAATTTACATTGGTAAAACCTTTGGTCCAAGAAAAGCAACAACTGTGGGCCAATATAATTAACTCCGTTAATGATATTTGGCCATCTATCCAAGTTATATTTGAGCAAAAAGATTTGATAAAGGAAGCAAGTGAAGCCATTCAAAAAGTCAAAGAAGAACTTGAAAAGAAACTAGAGGAGGCCACTGAGATAATTAAGTTTCTCAATTCCAAGAAAAAACATGAATTAGAAGAAACTGGAATAAGTAATAGAACTGAAACAATCCTAGAGGTTAAAAAGGTAATTTCCAAGAGAAACTTAATGACACAACTTGAAGATAAGTGTCAAGCCATGGAGCTAGCAGTAAATAGATTTATGAATAAGTTTAATGTTTTGAGGTAGAAATGTCTACCTAATCCACTAGTGATTAATGACAGAATGATGAGGTAGGAATATTATGACAAGAAGATCAGAGAAGAAAACTCCAACAATTCCTCTTTGAAAGGAATTCCTACAGTACTCTTATCAGATTTTTGAAAATCTCTTTTACCTCCAACATGAGGTAAATCATCTTTTTATAAACAAGCCTACCTTCACCAAGTACACTGAAGCAGATGAGATTTAGAGGAGGATGGTAAAGATCAAAATTCCATATGAAGATACTTGGGAAAAACTATATGATTTACTGTGATAGTAAAAAGTAAAAGAAGGTAAAACAAAGATAGGATTAAAGGTGAAAACAGAACAAGCATACAGAGCAGTAAAGTAAAATATGAATACAGATGAAAGACATAGTTTTGAAGATTAGAAAAAAATTTTAAAAGAAAAGGTCAGGTAGCATAAAGTTGTAGCCAACATAAAAGAAACAGTCAGAGAGATAAAGAAGCAAAATATCAAAGAGAAAACAACAAATCCAAATAAGTAGGGACAACTTGCATTTAGTTACCTAGGTGTCTCTATATTCTTGCATGAAGTCATTTTATTTCCCTTGAATAAATCCTAAATCAGTTTTAGGATATTTTGCATTATTTTTTGTATAAATACTTCAGTAATTCAAAGTATTGAGTGTGGATTCCTGAAAATTTCTATAGTTGCAATTGTTCTAAATATCTGAGTGTTCATTGTACCATTTTCAAGTCAATAGGCTGGACAAGTAATAAAGGTATTGCATTATAGGATTCATGTGTTGAGCTACTTCAGTGAATTATATTTCAATTTTTCATTTTTATTTCTTGAGTATTCCATAAACTTGTATGTTTTTCCAAAATATTATTGCAGAAATTGTTTAAGTACACTTTACTCTGAACTGTTATTCATTTTAATGTTTTCTTCTGATATCTAGATCTGAGAATCCTTAATTTCTCTCCCATCTTGATTGACCTCTTTCAATTTCATTCATCATATAGTTTAAGGAATCCTTAACTTCTCCTTGATCTCGATTGAAAACCACTTCACCATTCAACCTTTAAAGATTTGATTTTGCTCAGCTACCCTACCCTGTAAACACTTCCTTTAGAACTTGATTCTGACATGTTTTTTTTGATACATTGACTCCATAGCCCAATGGAACGGTAGAAAAGACAACTATCCATGTAAATCAGTAATTCCACCACCAAACCAAAAATCAAACCCAATCAATCTTACATAACTAGCCTAAAATCAATTAAAAACAACAAATTTAAATCATAAAGAGAGAGCCTTCTCCGAGCTTTAGGAAGGCTAGATCTTGATCTCAAAAGTAGGTTGATAGTTACCTCTAATATTTCTTAAACACTCATAACAACCCTAGGAAATTTTGGAGTGATAACACAACATATATGTTCTGGATGAAGCAACTAAAGCATGTCTACTAGCTAAAGAATATGAAAGTTGGTTATGGCACAAACGAATGGGTCACATAAACTTTCACAATATTGTTAGAATAAGAAAAAAGGAAGCAGTATGAGAAATGCTGAAATTCTCAAAACCTTCCAACACACTATGTGAGGCCTGTTGGCATGGTAAGAAGACAAAAGTCCAATTTAAAACAAAAGAACACTTTGCATCACATCCATTGGAATTGATACATAATTATCTATGTTGTCCTATGAGAACAAAAGGCTTAGATGGAGAATTATATTTCATGTTAATGATATATGACTATACCAGGATGACAGCCACCAGTTTCCTAAACAAAAAATCTGAAGCATTTGAGTGCTTTAAGATCTACAAGGAGTTGGTAAAAAATGAAACTAATTTGAAAATAAAGTTTCTAAGATCAGATAATGGTGGATAATTCACTTCAAAATTATTTCAGCAATATTGTGACGAAAATGGAATAAAAAGACAATTTTCAACAACACGAACACCTCAGAAAAATGGAGTTGCTGAAAGAAAGAACAAAACTATATAGGAAATGGGTAGAACAATGTTGAAGGACTCAAAATTGGATGAAAAATTCTGGGTTCGAGAAATTGATATCGCAGTCTTCATTATCAACCGAAGTCTTCTAAGAGATAATTGCAACAAGACCCCATATGAATTATGGAAAGGAAAATCGGCTAATGTATAATTTTCAGAATCTTCGGAAGCAAATGTTATATCAAAAGAGAAGATCAAAAGTTGGGTAAGTTTGAATCACATGTTGACGAAGGTATCTTTGTTGGTTACTCACACAAAATAAAGGCCTATAAATGCTATAATATAAGATGAAAACAAATGGTAGAGGTCACAACTATTACATTTGACGAAGATGGTGTTCTAAGGAATAATGATGAGGATCTAGAATCTTTGAAACTTGAGACAAAGGCTGAAAAAGACACAAAGAAAATTCTAGAACAAGAAGCAACTATCAACTAGGAAGAAGTAAATCACGATCATCAAGATATACAAGAACAAAAATAAGAAGCTCCTCCAAAGTGAAAAAAAGAGTGGATTCAAAAGAAACATCCATCAAATCAAATCATTGGTGACATAAATGAAGGTTGACAGCTTCATTCATCACAAAAAGCTCACATTGCTTTTCTAGCAACCTTTGAGCCTAGTAGTTTTGAGGAAGCCAACCATAATGAATATTGGGTAGTAGCTATGAATGAAGAATTGGATCAAATCGAGAAGAATAACACCTGGGAATATTAAAATTTCATTGGGACTAAATGGGTGTTTAGGAACAAATTGAATGAAGATGGACAGGTTACCAGAAACAAAGCAAGATTGGTTTGTAAAGGCTATGCACAAGTGGAAGGAATTGATTTCGACGAAACATTTGCACCAGTTGCCAGAATGGAAGCCATCTGAATGTTTCTCGCCTATGCATGTTCAAGAAAAATCAAAGTCTACCAAATGGATGTTAAGTCAAAATTTCTGAATGGTGAATTAGAAGAATAAGTTTACATCAAACAACTTGAAGGTTTTCTACTATCAGAAAAATAAGACTATCTTTGCAAGTTAAATAAGGCTCTATATGGTCTCAAGAAGGCTCCCAAAGCATGGTATGCTCATCTTGATGGATATCTACGTCAACAAGGGTTCAAGAAAGGTACTGCTGATAGCAATCTTTATGTACAAATAGATAAAGATAATTTAACAATTATTGAGGTATATGTGGATGATATAATATTTGGTAGCAATGATGATCGACTAAGTAAGAAATTTGCTACAAATATGCAAAGTGAGTTCGAGATGTCTTTACTTGGTGAGCTGACATAATTCTTAAGGCTTCAAATATCTCAGCAAGAGAAAGGAATACATATATTTTTAAGCCAAGTACATTAAGGAAATTCTCAAGAAATTCAAAATGGAAGATTGCAAACCCGTCCTTACTCTAATGGTAATAGGTTGCAAATTGAGCATAGATGACTCATCTAAGGATGTGGATCAGAGATTGTACAGATCTATGATTGGTAGTATTCTATATGTAACAGCCTCTCGGCCAGATGTTATGCAAGCAGTTTGAAAAGAAGAAAGATTCCAAGCAGCACCAAAAGAGTCACATATTATTGCCGTAAAAATAATTCTTCGATATCTAAAGGGCACAACAGAATATGGCTTGTCGTATCCCAAGGGTAACAATCTCATTGTTCAAGCCTTTATAGATACATATTGGGCAGGAAGCGTTGATGATCATAAGAGTACTAGTGGAGAAGCATTCTATCTAGGTTGTTGTCTCGTATCATGGTTGAGCAAAAGGAAAACCTCAATCTCGTTATCTACAGCAGAAGTAGAATACATTGCAACAATGGCTTGTTGTACTCAAATCCTTGGATGAAAAAAAAATTGCAATATTTTAAAGTACAATTCAGTGAGCCTATTCCCATCTTCTATGATAACACCAATGCCATCAGCATCTCCAAGAATCATGTCATGCATTCAAAAACAAAACACATTCCGATAAAATATCATTTTCTTAGAGAGCAAGTCGCTAAAAAGAATATCAAACATGAGTATGTTGGTACAAAAGAAAAAATCGTTGATATCTTCACTAAACCTTTACCTCATGAATCATTTTAATATCTTCGCCAGAGGCTTGGGATTCTCCCAAGTTCTCACTATATTTTCCTTATTCAGATATACAGGGGGAGTGGAAGTGTATATAGGTCCGCAGGATGGTTGTGTGTTAAGGGGAGTTACCCTTTTCCATTAATGTCAAAGGGGGAGATAACGTTGTAGGAAGAGGTGTCATGATCACAGGGGGAGTACTTGTGTTGCCATCAATGCCAAAGGGGGATTTTTCTTATCAGTGGTTGTCATTGATGTCAACCCAAGCAGCACCAGGGGCTACCCTGATATTGCATGGGAACTTTGACCTGCCAAATTACTATATTCCAAGTCAAGGATATTTTATATGGTTTCTTCTTGTCGATATGTTTATGTTGTTATATGGCATGCCATGTAATTATTCATGGTTTGAGAGATATTCATGTTTGAAGTTAGTAACCCCAATTTGTGCGCTAAAACCCCATGGGGTTGTGGCATGGGTCATTGAAAAGTAAATAATTAATAATTTTCAAGCTCCTAAAATCCCTCCCATGTTCACTTTTTTAAGTCCCTCTCAAACTAAGAATTTATATAAATTGTGATCCTCGTATCCTCCTCATGTTGGGATTTCTCTACTTGGAACAAGTCATCGTGGCATTTGCACTATAAATTTTTTCTATGAAGTTTTAGAAGCTAAAATTTTTATGAGGCAAAGCCTAAATCCTAAGGAAGCTCCTGTAAAAATTTCAGATAATGTTGCGCAACATTTTTGGAGATATGATCTGTGTAATTTAAGGTTTTTGCAGGCTCCTGAACTTCATCTCAAAGCGGTAACCTCGAGAAAATCGTCATAACTCTCTCTCTGAGTATCAGATTGGAATTCTGTAAGAAGTGGAAGATATTGCATGGAATTTAGTTTTCTTTGTATCAATTTTAGAGCCGAATGAAGAAACAAAGACACATGGAACTCAGTACAAGTTCGCTCTACTGAACCAGTCCATAATTAGGTCATTTTGAGAGACTGGGCATAAATTTGTCTTGAAGAATCCAAATTGGGTCATACCTATGGCATTGGAAAGAAGACTCATAGGAATACTACAGGACTAAAAAAAAATATTGTGGATCTAAAATAACAGAGATACACCAGATTCAATATCAAGCTCCTAGAAGGAAAGAAAAAGCTAGATCATGTGTTGTCAAGGGCTGCAAAGGACCAGAATTTCTAGGGTAGAAAAGCAAAGAAAGGTGCAGAAGAGGTAAGCTACAGGTAATTACATTCTTTATATGCATGTTCATCTCTCAATTTCATTGGGTTCTTTTTATTATAATTTTTTCTTTTTGTTTAGCAGTAACATATACTCTGCAGGATGAGGTAAGTTTTGCTATTATCATGTCATGGGTATTTCCTTGAAGAATTTTTGCAAGTATTATATATTCATCAAGATAAGAATTAATGCATGATATAATGTTCTGAAGAGTGAGAAATAGTAGCATGACAAGAGAAACGATCTGCATAACAACATCAAGAATTTTACCACATGAAGTCTTCACGTGGGAAGCACTACATATAGTCATTGTAAATGTATCATTATACTAAGTCATTGTAAAATTTTTACAAGTTTCTATCTAACAAGAAGTAAAGAGGCAATTTCGGGAGGTCTAGGATCATCATTAGGTATTTATGTCATAGTTGGGGTTATTATCTATTCTGTCTTCTTCTTCTACATCATTCTATATCATTGTAAAGTGGACCTTTGTCCCTGGTACGGGAGTCCATTATTATTGTATTCTTATATAGGGTGGTAGGGTGGTGCTAGGCTGGTGCATGAAGTCACCAAAAGGTTCAATCCTATGAAATATTTAGGGTGGTAGGGTGGTGCTAGGGTGAGTTGTAGCTCATTGGGTGTTGTGGAATCCGTTCAGTTGACTACTGAAGAATCTTGGGCACTGAAGCATCCATCTAGTGGGAGCTAGAGAAGAATGACTTTCTAGATTCTAGGAAGTTGGAGCTTTATTTTAAATTGGAGTTGAATATTAAAGAATTATTAGAAAAGCATTCAGGTGCTTTTCGTCTCGGAGGGGGTTTCCACCTTAAAAACTGTGTGCATTTGTGTTCTTTTTGTTTACTTCTATCATTGTACAAACACTGATAATAATTGAATACTAACTAGTGGTCTATAAGATTAATAATAATACTAATTGAAAGGAATATTGATTCACCCCCCCCAGTATTTCCAACATCCATAAATTTAGTAGAAATTTTATTAGCTTTAAATGGATGAGATACTGCAAAAAATTGTGCATATTTGATAAGTCTATCAACTACCACCATGATGAAAATATTTTCTTCAAACTTGGGTAAACATGTCATAAAATCCATTGAAACCCCTCTCAACATTGATGTGGAATGGATAAAGGTTGTAACACACCCGAGATATTAATTGTCTCAACTTTATTTTGTTGGAAAACCAAGCATTCTACCACAAACTTTTGAATATCAGATTTAAGGCCATCCCAAAGAAATTCCTTCTTAACATTGTGGTAAGTTTTTAAAAATCCTAAGCACCCTCCTAAGGGAGACGTGTCCAATTCCAGAAGAATATTTTGTTTGAGTTGGGAATTCTTACAAAGGTATAAGCGATCGTTGTACCATAATGAATCATTTTTCTAGCTAAATGTACAAAATGTACTGGGATATTGCTACAAATTTTGAATGAGTGCCCACACTTCTTCACCATTCTTCCATTCATCCCTTGCTTCAGTTATCCAATCTGGTTGGATAATAGAAATGGCCCAAAATAATTCTTCCACATCCTCATCCTTTCTTGAGAGTGCATCTGCAACAACAATTTTCTTCCCTTTTTTGTATATGATTTCCAAGTCATAACCCAACATATTTGTGACCCATTTTTGCTACTCTTCTGAAGATAATTTTTTTTCTAAAAAGTATTTATTAAGACTAACATGATCCATTTTTACGTGGAAGTGTCTTCTCATTAGGTACATTCACCATTACTTAAGTGCATGTAGTATTGCCAACATTTCCTTCTCGTAAATAGGTTTGTGTAAATACTTTCCTTTGATTGCACGACTCTCAAAAGCAATGTTATTCTTTCTTGCATTAAAACAATACCAAGTCCATTTCCCGAGGCATCACACTATACAATAAAGGTTTTTGTGAAGTCTAGTGTAGCTAAGACTGGTGCTTGGAACATTTCCTATTTAAGATGTTCAAAGGCCTTAGTTGCTTTAGGAGTTCAATAAAATGCATATTTCTTCAATAATCTTGTTAGAGGTGCTGCTATTCTCCCATAATTATTAAAAAACTTGATATAATAAGATGTAAACCCAAGAAATCCTCATAGACTCTTTATGGTTATGGGGATTTTCAATTCCTTAATGGATTCAATTTTCTTAGGGTCTACCTTAAAACCCTCATGAAATATAACATGACCCAGATATTCCACCTCTTGTACTCCAAAGAAAAATTTGGAGGTTTTTTCATATAATTATTTCTCCTCCAATAATTTGATCACCCTATCAACATGTTGAACATGATCCTTCCAAGACTTTTTGTAGATTATTATATCATCAAAAAATACTAACACAAATTTTCCAAGGGTTTGAAAATGATATTCATCAAAACTTGAAATGTAGAAGGTGCATTGGTAAGGACAAAAGGCATGACCAAAAAATCATAATGACCCTCATGAATTCTAAATGTTTTTTTTTGGAATGTCTTCAATTTTCATTATTATTTGATTATATCCCGAACAAAGATCTAACTTGGTGAAGTAAATTTCTCCATGTAATTCATGCAATAATTCATCAATGACAGGAATGGTAAATTTATCTTTAATATTTTATTTATTAAGCTCCCTATAATCTGGATAGATGCACCATGATCCATCCTTCTTGTGAACCAATACTACTAGAGTAGAGAAAGAACTTTGACTAGGTTGAATTATACCGACCTTTAGAATTTCTACAACCATATGTCCAATTTCATTCTCGTGGGAATAGGGATATCTGTAAGGCCTAATGTTTGGAGGAACGCTTCCTAGAATCAAATGAATAGCATGATCATGATCACAAATAGGTGGGAGGCCTTTTGGAGTCTCAAATACCTTGGAATTATTGTCCAAGACTTTTTGGAGATATGGAGAAATAGATTATTTCGATGCTTAAACCTCTAGTGATCATACTTGTTAAATTATGCCTTGTTTTTATTTCTTTAGTAGTTTTTTCATGCCATTAGATCTGATTATCTTTTCTCGTTTCCCTACGATACTCATTAATTCAAATTCCTCTCCTTCCCAACAAAAAATCAAGAAAATATCATACCCAAATATTGTAACCATTGGACTCGTAGTACAACATCATCACCACCCATTGGAATGGAAAGAATTGGACTATTCAATACATATTCTCCCATGGATAGCTTGATATTATGGCACTTTCCAAGAAATTTATAGTTCCTCCATTTGAAATCATCGCTTGACACTCTAGTGTTGGATATAGGAAGAAATTCAATTCCTTGGCTATCTTACAATGAATAAAACTATGGGTACTACCCAAATCAGTCAAAACGATTACCTTTTTCTTCTTGATATGTCTTTCTATCTTTAGAGTTTGAGGAGTGGCAATTCCTACCTATGCATTACAAGATATGTTTGAATTCATTTCTTATTTATCTGGGGTTGGTTTCTAGTGTATATCATCTTCTTTGATGTTTCTTGTTCCTTTTCTTCCTCCTCTTCGCAATCTATGTAAAATAATTTCTTCTTAGCACACTTATGAAATTTAGTGTGTTTTCTATCACAACTATAAAAAAATCCATTTTTCTCTTTTTTCCTCCAATTGTTGTGGTGTCAACCTTGTAGGTTGGGAAGGCTAGGAGCATAAACACTTCCATCCTTATAGTTGTGAGTGGTAGACTTCCTTATTGCCATAATTTTTCTTTCAACTTTTCTTGCCACCCTGAATGCCTTCTCCAATGAATCAGGTTCCCAAAGGAGAACTGCATGTTGGATGTTATCCATTAAGGTCCCTGTGAAGACATCAATCTTATGCTCCTCTTGATCCAGTTCCGTTAGCTACCAGATTTACCCATGATCTTTTACTTTTGGAATGTGGTTACAATTTCATTTTAAAAGAGCATAAATGAACACATATACATGATTTAAGCAAAAGGAAACATGATGACAATCAACAACACAAGAACACAATACATTTGATAGTGAAGTTCACCCAATGTGGGCTACGTCTCTCGGCCTGGTGTCAAGATTGTGGAGGTTGCTTCATATAATGTTGGTAAGATATGATTATGTACATGGAATACTCTTTGTCCTAACAAGGTCATATGTTGTCAAATAGAGTGGTTTGTCTCTCCACAAGATGTTCCACTTACAAGAAATCTCCCTCAAGAAGGCTTCCCCTTTGCATGAAAAACTAACATGATATCACAAAATGTGGTAATGGGTATCCCTTTAACATAGTTACATGGGGATATCAACAAAAATACATATCAATAAAAGCTAAATACATCTCCATAATGTGGAAAAGAAATCCCACAACATAACATCAAACAAGGATCTCAAAACATAATACATCATCTCAACAATTATAAAAATAAACATGACATGACTACTTCATTTAGCCTCACTTTTGAATTTGTCCGAAAAGTTAAATTTTCAACTATTTAATCTGACTTCACCAATGAATTATTGGCATCGAGTAGTGTAAAATTGACTATCCACACGTCAAATTCTGACACTGTAAAAATCTAGGCCTACAGGAATATTTTAGATTCCCCCACGATTCTCAAAATATTTTTCTCCATGGGCTGAATAGGAATCTGCTACTGAAATGGTGAATCTAATATCACCATTGCGTTCCCTACGAAATTTCATGAAATTTTACTATGAAATTGATACCATTCTAATAAAATTAATTTTTACCTCATTGGGAAAATTCTTCAGTTCAGGGTTCCACTGTCTCTTTTCCTGGGCAAGGTTCGGTCAGAGGCATGGTTCCACCTCTGCTACTGTGTCACAATTATGCCTCATTGACTCGATGCTCCTCCATTCGAACTTGGCCTCCCTTGGTGCTTCATTTTTTCGCTCCTCTGTTCAGTGCTTGCTCCCGTGCAATTGAAATTACGGGTTTAAATACCAAAATGTTGACAGATTTTGTAAAGACGTTGTTTGGCATGTTGGTCAAGGAAAAGAGTTAAAGGTGGGAGTTCAGGGGTTCAAAACTCGCCGACACCTGCACTTAGCATTTTTTAATAAACCTTTTTTCAAAAATGGTTGCAATTTGTTTTTAAAAAGGGCGTGTTTGGCATATGCGGAATGACCGTTGGCGTTAGATTTTATGGAGTGGCATGTTTGCAAAGTGTAATGGTAGGTTTCATTGGTTATTTTTTAAAATATGGCATATGGTTGGGCCACCCGTGGAGCAGGTCAGCCACATGGCTGGGCGGTTTTGATTCCCACTGACCCATTTAATGTGGTGTGATTGTTTGTAAATATGTTTTTGTTTTGTGCATATGAGGTTTTGTCGAGGCCATGGGGCAGTGTCCCTAGTCAGTCGAGCCCTAACCCCAATACATATGTGAAGCGAGGGTAGCGGGGGTTACAACCCACCCCCCCATTTTAATATAATTTGATTTATATTCCGTGCGATGGGGGTGGCGGGGGTTATGGCCCACCCACCATTTTTATTATGTTTTTATTATTTTAAAACAAAATGGTATTTTTAAAATCGCTAGAAAATAAGGGTTATTGGGTGAATTAAAGAGGCAACAATTTCACTTGATTTCAGGATCCAAATTCCATGCACTGGTGTCTATCAAATTGTAGGACCCTTAAATCTGGCACGCTTCCCACTTTGACCAAAACTTTAACTTCCTCTAACTTCTCCATACGATCTCAGATTGGAATGTTGTTCACACCGTCGGAATCAGGGCGACGAGAACTTCGGTCTAGACCTAGTTCGAGAGAAATATGACCACTTTTAATTTTGACCAATTATGGGTCCTCTTGGACTTTTGAGTGTGTGTGGGGCCACCCAGATCACCTCTAGAATATAATTTACCCCAATATTCAATTTTTTGAAGTCCTCACTGTGCTCAGCCATTGAGCCCTTTTGTTTGAGATTTATCAATTGGCTAAAAAAGGTGTTTCTCTTTGTATCCTTGTAATTTTCTATCATTTGATCCATATAAATTAACCAAGTGACAATTTTTTTACGAGAAAAAGTCCATCGATACCATACAAACTGATTGGGTTCTAGATATAAAGTTTTAATGCATACCTTTTGTGTGTGTTTCACATTATGGTGATCGAAATATTGCTCCATCTATAGTATCCATGTTACCGGATCCTTTCCATAAAATTTCCTCATATTGATATTTGGAACATGGTGGTTCCTAAACCCAAAATTGGTCCCTAAAATCATAATTTATATTTCATTTCTCCTCCTCATGATTTTCCTAGGTTACCTTGTCACCACCGAGCAACCTTTCTTGCAATAACTTTGTCAAACCTTCCTTAAAACCTTCTATGTATGTTGTCAAACCATCCATACTAGCTTCCATTCCATCCTTCAAACCTTCCAAAACAACTTTTAAGCCATCCATGTCCACTTTTAGTTCATCTTTAGTTTCTCTTTGTGAGAGCAAAATTTGTTGCACTTGGTCCCGTAATTTTGATATATCATACTAGAATTCTTCCTCTTAATGCGTCACAATAGAGTTTTTTGAGGACTTAATGGGTGTAGAATTCTTTTGTTTTTTGAGGCATATTAGAACCAAATACCAATATATATACTTCAATATTCACTTTAAATCACTTCAAACTTATTTTTCAAACAAAATTTATGAAAAATTACAAAAATACACACTTTTTTCTTGCTTTCTAGGAGCTCAATATTGAAACTGTTGTATCTATGTGATTTCGGATCTCCAAGATTTAAAATTTGGTCCTATGATATCCCTCTAAGTCTTCTTATCAATGCCAAAAGTCAGACCAAATTTGGATTCTTTAAGATAAATTTATTCCAAATATCCCACGATGCCCTGATTATGCACTGGTTAAACAGAGCAAAGTTGTAAGGCATTCCATGTATTATGGTTTATGCATTCAAATATGAAATTGATTCAGGAAGCACTACCATATTTTCGATTTCATTCACTTTTTATATAATTCCAATCTGATTCCTGAAATGAAATTTATGACGATTTTCCCTCGGTCACATGTTTGAGATGAAATTATGGAGCCTGCAAAAACCCTAACTTCCTCATATCATATCTCTAAAAATATAGTGAACCAAGATGTGAAATTTGTATATGAGGTTAACTATTATGTAGTCTCCACGTGGTTTCAATTTCAGTGTCTGAACCTTCATATAAAAAAAATTATAGTGAAAAATCCAAGATGACTTGTTTGAATAAGTGAAACCCTAGAATCCAAATCTTTGATACCAAATGTTATGCAACCAATGCAGAAAATAGAAGAAAAGATATATTAATGATTTAAAAATTATCCTCTTTGAAGGGGAAAAATACTTTACATTAAATAAATGATGATTGGGTGATTCAAATGAAAAAACCTATTTTCTATATATAAGAGTCTAAGGGGTCACAATATAATCAGAGCTGACATAACAATAATAATATAAGGTCACAAAAGAAACAATAGTGGGATTCTATGCGAACCTTTGTCCTTATATGGATGAAGCCACAAAAGAGTTAGAAAACCTTACAGATTCTCAGCCCCATCTTCCTGTTGGCTACTAAAAGAATTCCTCTAACCCTCTGCTAGTTGATCAAGTGATTTATCAGAAGTCATCTCTGGTCAATCCCACTCTCCTCGAAAGTGAACCCCACGAGTTCGTTCCTGACCAACCATTGGTTGAGAAAACGGCTGATCTGATTCCACCTTTAGTTGATTAGGCCTTTCCTGTAGAGAGTGAACCTTATACCACTCAAATTATTTCTTTTTCTTCAAATTCCCATGGATTGGAATAAAACCCTCCCATTTCCACAGTACAGGAGGGAAATCCAAGGGGGCATTTCTCTTGATCCCACGACACCCCCCCCAGTAGTCTAGTCGTTTATTTTGATTGGAGTCGACTGATGGGATATCGTCTTTCTTCTTACATTTCCTTTGAGATCACCATACAAACCTATAATGTGGTATTACCTGACACAATAATAGATGACGACACATCTATTAGTATTATTTCCTCAACTACTTGGCAAGATTTTAGTTCTCCACAGCTTGTTCCTGTTACCTAGAATTTGTTAGCATTTAACAGAGGAACTAGTCAACTGTTAGGGATCCTTCCACAATTGCCGATTAATTTGGGAGGAAAGACTGTCTATATAGGCATGATGGTTTTCCAAGACCCTTTGGACTTTAACATACTCCTTGGGCATGACTATACTTATGTCATGGGAGCTCTTTTGTCTTCTCTCTTTCGTGTGATGTGCTTCCTGCATGAAGGAAGAATTGTGACCATTGATCAACTTTCATTCATTTGTCCTATCTTGAATCCTAATCAACCACCATCCCTGAATGTTCCTTACATGCAAGTTTTATAATCCTCGCCATAGGTCAATTATGTGGCCACTTGTTCCATGCCCACATCTACTGATGATGTGGTCAGTGATATTGTCCATAATGTACCAGGGGAATTGGACCTTGATTTCTAGAGTGTTTTGCTCCCATATAATGAGAACATCTTGGAATCTATAACCTCTTATGGGCCATGAGAAAATTTCCGGAGCAGAGTTCATTTTCTTGTGTCAAGATCCTTAAAAAATGAAACACGGTCTTTAGAGAAAAGTTCCTTTTCTTGTGTCAAGCTCCTTAAAAAATGAAACAATTTCCGAAGAAAAGTTCTTTTTCTTGTGTCAAGATCGTTAAAAATTGAAACATGGTATCATTAGGATATTTATTTTCCTGTGCCAACCTCGTTAAAAAATGAAACAAATCCCCGTATGATTTGAGTCTTTCACATGATCTCGTAAATAACCTTCATTCCATCCACCTGTTAGTAACCAATAGTCTACTTAGGTGAATGAACTGAAGCTTGGGGGAATGTACCTCGAATTGAGTCACCATGCTAGGGCATGCAAACTTATTTCAAGCATATTTTTTCTCTGTTTCAAGCTCGTGAAAAAATGAAACCATTTTTGTCTTATCTCTCGTGATTTCCCTTTTATCTACCTCTTCTACCAGATGAGCCTTGGTTTTCTCATTCCATCATCACCATATATTTGGCTGATCATATGCTTTCACTTGGTTGTTTTACCCTTTCCTGGGGAAGCTGCGATGAGTGGTATTGTTAGCCAACCTCTTTAGCTTTACTTGTTTTGAGCAGTTCCACCATGACCATAACCAATTTCTACTCTTTATAATACTTGTCCCTCGAGAAGAAGTAAAATTTAAGATTTTTTCTGACTCTCTAAAAATGAAAATATTGTCAAGTACTTGTCATTTCTAATTCGTTAAAGTAAATGAATTGACGTGGTCTCAATATATGTTTACCCCTTTTTTGGGCTGAGACTAAATATTTATGAAAAAATAATACCTTGATCGAACATGGTCAAGAGGTTCTAAAGAATATTGTTTTCTACCTTTTCGGATTTGAGGGACAATTTACGAAAAAGGGACATGATGGAGTTTTTTTTTTCGTTTCTTTTTAAAACTCCATAAACATGAAAAATACACCAATTTATTCTTCCGTTGGACTCGTAAAAAAATAAACAGTGAAATAATTGTCATCTTGACAAGACCAAGTTACTCCTTCCTAGGGATCATTAAAATTACTAGGATGGATTCATTCGAGGAATGAACTCACATGCTCAACATATGATATCCTCTTCACGGTGGATATAAAAAATAAAGAGGCACTCGTTAGCAATAATGAGGGAAAATTGAAAGTGGAATGTCCTTTGTACTAGGCAGCATGACACTCTTGAACATGACACTCATATGCATATTGTGTCGGGTTGGGGATATCCTTCATTTGTCACTTACCTTCTAGGCTTTAGGAAATCCATTTCCCTCTTATTTGATCACTAGTTTTTTCATCATGATCTCTGATCCCATTTTGAGTCAAATGCCACCATGCTCTAGAGTTGTATCACCAATATGTTCAAGAGAAGTCCTTTATGTCAAAGATAAAAATTATCTACTTATCTGATCCTCTCTACAACAATCTTGAATCACTCCTATTATATTTAGAAATCCTTTTTTTTCTTGTCGATGATGTGGGAATAATTATGGCCCTCCTTCAATGGATCACTTCTCGTCGACTTCAGCTCATTATCCAGGAAGATAATTTAGAAACTCATTTTCAGTACCTTGGAGCTTGCATGCCTCAATGGAAATTTCTTCACGTTCGATGACAGGTTCACCTCATTGGCCTTTGAATGGATTATTCTGCAAGTGTTTGACTTCAAAATATTTATTCAAGATTCTAGATTGTGTTGTTGTACCTTGAGGGTCATTTTCATTTTTGTTGGTCTCTCTCCTTCCTGTCAACGGTTTTCATCATTGGATGGTAATCATGTGGTTTCTACCATGTTCAACATCAGCACATCTATTCAGATGGTTAGATTTGTACATTGAGTAGATCGAGATTGCGATGAAGACCCTAGATAAATTTTTTTATTATCTAGGCTATGTGGAGTTATTGAGTATTCATGATTTTACACATGATCCTTTTTTTATGGATGGCTGAAACCATACCATGGATCTGTTTCCATGATCTCTTTCAGAAGGCTGGTTGTGACCATTTCATGGGTTCATGTGTTATTTGATGCCTATTCAGAGATATTTTATTAGGCATATTCATATCATAGATTTTACACCATTTTTTGGTCATCTAACTGGTTACTATTAGATGGATCTAAATACACCATGTAAGACCAATTTTACCCTAAGTAAAATTGCTTTCACTATGAAAATAACTTAGTAAACCACCTTTATTAAGTTGTTTATGGTCTAAACAGGAAACCCCGTGAGGAAATATTAAATAAATGTACATTTGTTTGATTTTCGTCAAGGAATAATTAGTTAAATAGTTGTTTAATTAATATTCATGGTTATATTTAACCCAAAACAAGGAAATTAATTAGATAAATCATTATTTATCTTATTATTTTCTAAGAATAATTATTTAAACCTTATTTAAATAATATTCTTTGTTAAATATGACTAAATCACCTTTAAATAATTAAATAAATCATTATTTATTTGATTATTACTCAACCACATCCTTAAAATGATAACTAAATCATTTATTTATTTATTATTTAAAAATAAAGGGATTTGACCCAAGTCAAATTTCTTTTCCCTCCAACACATATAATAAAATATTCCATAAAAGTTGGATCTTGATTTGGTTAATAATATTTTAATTATGCACCAATATCTAGACTAACTCAATATTTTGTTATAAATAGAAGGGTTTTCCCATTCATTTACCAGCTTTTGTTGTCTAAAGATCACTCTGGATCTATACTTTTGGTCTGACTATTGATCCACCATCATAGTCATATTTTGCTACTATTTTTGTCTGGGTTTTCTACACCATCAAGAGAGAGGATTTTTATATCTAAAGTGATGAGGACTTACAAGAAGCCTCCCATTGAGGAGAACTGGTAACACCCTTCTATTTTTTCCTCCCATGTGCCATTAATATAAAATTCATTCAACATATTCTTGTCTTGTCTATTGGATGCATGGAGTAAATCTTGTTTTTTCTTCAGCCTGAGGTTTTTTTTAACCTATAAAACCCTAAAACTATAAAAATTCTAACTTTCATGTGTTTTCGGACCTATTGCGCAGGTGACAGACATCAGCCGCAGCTGAGATGAAATTTTTTTCCGAAATCTGCCACTGAGAGTGCCGAAAGTGCAGGTTGCACTTTTTGGCCCAAAAACTGTGACCTGGACCCTCAGGATGTACCTTTCAGCCCAAAAATTGTGACCTTTGCTAAAAACAGGACAAAAACTGCGACTTGGACTTTTTGCTGGAATTTTTCTAAAATTTTTCTAGGTTTGTCTAAGCCTCTGTTTAGGGTTGTCTGACCTCCATATCTACCCATTTTGGACCTGTAATTATTATATTTTTCTCAACTAAGTGGGAACTTAGGCCCCTAGGGCTTCAGTACACTCTACATCTTGTGGAAGAGTTTTTGCTGTTGCAGGTTGTTTGAAATTTGAGAGTCTATTACTGCCTAAATCTACCTCAGGCTGAAGGTAGGTAGAGTCTAGGGTAACATCAAACCACGCTTAATCTGGTAGCTAGCCCTACCAGATCGGGAGAGCGCTCTCTCTGGGTCAATCTCAGCAAAAATAATCAGTGAGGCTTGAGATGACTAGAAATAAAGGCTGATTTTAGGCTAGGTATATTTGTAAAAGAGTTTGTTTTGATTTTGGGGGTTTTGTTGGAAACAAAGGGAAAGGCAGATTTTGGGTCTGGGAAATGATCAGTTTTGCAGAGGGCTGAACGGGGCAAGGAAAGAAATTGTTTTGATGCTTCGAATTGAATGAAATGGATAGCTCAGACCGGGGAGGAGTTGAAGAGGGCAAGAGGCTTTCAGGAATCCTCTTTAGACAGTTGAAAACATAGAAAATTAAACAAAATTTAAGGCAGAGCACTGCAAATCTAATGAATTCCACATTTAATACTTGTTTGTTTAACTTAAGAAGAAAGGAGAAGGGAAATGATACACATGAAACATCTGTAAACTTAAAATCACAGAGAAAAACACACCATCAAAACATAGAGCCACATGGATCCCAAAGAGTGCTACAAACCCTGGTCTATTCCTTTTCCAAAATGCAGAGATGAAATGTACAATGGAGCTCAAAGCAATCCCAAGTGTCCAACCTATGCTAATGACTGAAAAACCACATGATATAGACAAGAAACCACTCATCCCCAGCCTCTAGGGGTCAATATCACAAGTTTAGGAGCTTTTTCAACAAGATCTAAATTGAGAACTGGAAAATAGGTAGTGGAACAACTTTCCTCTATAAGATAGGAAACTGATTCATTCAGTTACAATTCACTTTTTGGTGAATGAATCTACTTACATGAGTAAAAATGTGCCAAAATTACATCAAAGCCATGAAATTACATCAAGTTACATCAATAGTTTCAAATTTGGAGATGAAAAGGTCAAATTGGCCAAAACTGGGCGAAAAACTGAGTTATTGACTGAAAACTAGGCCAAATTTCCCAATGCGTCGCGCCTGAAATCTCTATGCATCGCGCCACTTTGGGGCTGATTTTGAGGGCCTTAACGAAGTCCAAATTGAGTGCAGGAAAGATTGTTTGAAAGCTCTACCTGTCTACTTTCCAACCCAATTGTAATTTCTGAATTTGGTTGCCATTTTCCCCTCCAAAAATAAAATCGACAAACACTACTTCCTGTGTGTCCAAAAAGTGGCAGAAAGGCCATTTTTTAAGGTGTTTTTGACCCTTCAGGCAACCCAAAACTTGTCAAAATCCTTAGGTAATGGGTAGGCATGCATAAATTTTGATGAAAAATCCAAAAATGTAAATTTTTCCTCAGGAGGAGCTGCCAATTATAAGTGCGCGCCAAGTGGCGCGACGCGTCGGGCAGGAAAATCTGTGTTAAGGCCAAAAAATTCAAAATTGACAAAACATTTCCCAAATTTGCTGAAATTTGGGCTAAATGTCCACCATCAAGTGCTATGGTGAGCCAAAGAATATTCGGCCAAAATTTGAAGTCTATCATGCCTTTTGCGACGCTTAATGCTCTCTTTAGTTTTGCCTTCAGGATTTTAATTCACGCCTTGCAAACGTGATTTCTCGCCCAATAATGACTCTTCATATACCTGAACATGTTATTTTCCTTGTTGGCCTTCTCCAACAGCTTCTCTAGATGAATATTGACCCTCTCACTCCAAGTCTCTCTATCGGCCTCAATCTCTTGCTCAATGGATGTCATCTCGGTTTGGTTTCTTTGGGCAGCTTGCCGGTTTTGCCTTCATGTTTTTAAGCGCCATGGATGAGTGGGACTGATGAGGGGAGGTTTTGATGCTAGCTGTAGGATTTTAGGGAATGAAAGGGTTAAGGGGATGAAATCTAGGGTTTTGGATGGAAATTAGTTTTTGGGGATATTTAACTAGGATTTTGGATAGTGGGATTAGGGATTTAGGGTTAGTTGATTAGGGATATGGGAAATGTGGAATGGGTAGATGAGAATGTAAAGAGAGGGAGAAAATGATTGAGGGAATGAAGGAGTGAGGAAATGAGAAATGGCTAGGAGTGGAATTAGCAGCAAGAAATACAATTCATAAACCCTATGCAATTGTTTTTTGACAAAAAATGCAAGGAGGTAGGGTTTTAATTTTCATCCAATAAATCACCATAAGCACCATGAGAAATTCATTCATTGGTCTTGGAGGGATATTAAATTACTTGGGAAATGAAGAATTTGAAATTTTTGAGCTTTTGGAGGAATATTTAAATGGATTTCAGGCTTTTTAGCCCAATGCTCCGTGCCATCTCAATGCATCGCGCCAGTTCATTTTTTACACTGCAGAGGGTTGCCTAATGAACCGCGCCATCTCAATGCGTCATGCCACTTTGCAGGAGACTTTTGGAGACCTTTCCGGTGTCAAAATTGGGCACAAGATAGCTCGTTTGAAATATTATTTATTCTAACTTCCAACCCAACTAGAATTTTTCAATTTGGAGTTCATTTTCCCTGTAAAAAATCAAATCTCCCAAGACTGGTCAAAATGTGCAAAATGAGGCTACCTCAAGGAAGAGTGTCATTGTCGTCAACTTTTGAAGGTCTTATGCAACTCCAAATATAGTTCATAATAGCTCATTGGAAATATCTTTGTGTATAGTTATCATTTGACTCATCAAGCAAGTCATTTGGCCAGCCAAGCTAGGATAAATATTGATTTTCCCAAGGTCACTTCAGAGGTGCATCAATTCTCCTGAGGCAACTGTATTTTTGAAATTTCTCTAAAACCATGACACCTATGTAAAAAGTGAAGGAGGTTTTTATTTCTTGGCCTATTTTGGACAAAAACCTCTCTCAGGTTTCCAAAATTCATATTTTATTGCTCAGAAACAGCATTGGAGTAAAACTTATCCCGATATGTAGAACAAGGGATTTTTCGAAATGAAGCGAAATGAAGGGGATAAGGGGCTTCTAAATTCTTGAGAAAATTTTGGGAGTAGGGAGGGATGTTAGGAAATAGGGGAAAGTGGAATTTTAGAGATTGAGTGAGGAGAAGGGGTCCAAAAGGGCAAAACACAGGCCTAGCCTAGAAAATTGCCAAGTTGTAGCAAGAAACTAGGGTTTGTGCGAAAATGAGGAATTTGGGGGATCTCAGTGATGGGAAGTGTTTAATAAGGTACATTAAGGATAGGGAAAGGTGTATGAACATCAGGATACAATTTTTGCTAATGATTTGACCATCCAAGAGAAATTACCTCCAGAACCCTAGGAGAGGGAAATGAACCTTACCTAGACATGGACATGATGATGAAAACCCTATGAATGATGGTACACTCAGCTGAATGGTGACATGGACCGAAATTTGGAAAAATTTGAAAGGATTAAAAGCAAACCCTAGACCTAATACCTAGTGACCAAATTTTACTTGAAGACTCACTGAAATGACAAAATTTGACCTTGACACCTTAAAATCACTTTGTAAGAGCATGTTTGATCACTGGAGGAGGGCTGAAAAGACTGACACTAAAATTTTCTCCAATGGGGATGGTAGCTCCTTGGAGGTGCAAAGAATGGTAGATCTTTGGTAAAGTACGCGGTGCCTTCGTCCATTGGGCTATGGAGTTAATAACTTCAAACCAAAAACAACTCATACCAATCCAAAAACATATACATACTGCAACTTGTACATAAACAAATACCGGAAACTGAAATGTTGCCTTTGGTAACTTATTTATTTACAAAACTACCCTACTTTGTTGCAAAACCAATAGATCAAGTAACGCTGTAACGCTAGATCAACAAATCAAGTAACTGTGACAAGGATGTTGCTTGAAAGTGCTTTAACTAGGACACAAATGTAAATGCTAATAGCCATACATGCACATAACGAGTCTGGTTATGTAAAAGACAAGTTGTTCTATAATTCAAACTGAAAAAAATTTCCTTGTACGTTGCAATAGGATCGCAAAAAACAGACTCTGTTTGCTGCCCCAACTCCACAATACGTGCTTCCAGCTGCAAATTGTCAATGAAAACATCCACGGGTAGCTCTATTGTTTCTTGTTTTGAAGGAGGGATATTTTCCAAGAACTTTTTAGGATCTTAGAATACATATGATTGGATCTGATCATTTAAATACTGAATCTCCTTCTCAAAATTTTCAACAAATAACTCAAAGAAACTAGTTTTAGCTTTAGGAGGAAACTTCGGAGATCTCAAAAATTGAAGCACGACAATGAAAAATACTTCATCAATTTCAATATCCACTAACTGATCTCTAACTTCTTTTAAAACTTCACAAAGAGCAGGGTCTACCACATACCCTACCATTTTATTTTAGTGCATGAATGGATCAGTGAGCACTGGAATCTCTGGATTGAGTTGGAGTCACCAGGTGAATGTTTCAGCCTTCATACATGTCTGATTGTTGTCTGCCATCAGCATCAGATCTAACTTGATACATGTACTAGGGCAATTTTCAAGTCAGATGTTACGTTTACAAACTAGACCGGAGATTTACTGAAGTAGCGTTTATCTACTTTCACTAATGCAAAGCAAGAGCATTTCGAAGGCTACCTAGCATAACTTCAGGCTTCATCTGTATCTTATAAAACGAATAACACTAACAAGCAGACCATTTTGTTCCCCAGTATGGTCGCCACTATGTTAATGCTTAAATCTACCTCAGGCTGAAGGAAGGAAAAGTCTAGGGTAACATCAAACCACGCTTAATCTGGTAGCTAGCCCTACCAGATCGAGAGAGCGCTCTCTCCGAGTCAATCTCAGAAAAAATAATCAGTGAGGCTTGAGATGACTAGAAATAAAGGCTAATTTTAGGGTAGGTATATTTGTAAAAGAGTTTGTTTTGATTTTGGGGGTTTTGTTGGAAACAAAGGGAAAGGCAGATTTTGGGTCTGGGAAATGATCAGTTTTGCAGAGGGCTGAATGGGGCAAGGAAAGAAATTGTTTTGATGCTTCGAATTGAATTAAATGGATAGCTCAGACCGGGGATGAGTTGAAGAGGGCAAGAGGCTTTCAGGAATCCTCTTTAGACAGTTGAAAACATAGAAAATTTGTTAAACACCATGTTAAGGCATACACATGGTGTATGAGAAGAATAAACACACACACAAGAGACTCAACACACAATGAAATATAAGCGTGAGGCTTTCTTATTTTTCCATTATACATGATGTGAATTTATAATACAATGGTGTGAATCTTGGTTTCATATTCCAAGGTCACTTGGACTCCATTGTGACTTTTCGCATTCCACACCTACCCATGGAGGATTAGGTGTTCCAACATCCCCCCTTAATCTGAAGGGGTATGTGTGAGTCCAAGAAAAGAGTTGTAATAAAAATCTGCAAAGTATACATGGCAGTACTTGGGCTGAATCAACTCTCTGAAATGTTGGAAAAAAGAGGTGGTTTTAGGATGACCACAAACACTGGAACGAAAAACTTGTTGCAGTTCCTAGAACTCTTCCAAAACTGGTAAGAAGCTGAAAGTTTCTGCTAGAGGAATTGTCCCTCATGAAAAAAGGGAGACCTTCAACCTAAAAGAAGGGAGGTCTACTACCTGTGATGGTTTTAGGATTACCAACAACTCTGGAATGCTTGTAACATTTCCAAGAACTCAACCAAAGCTGGCAAGAAGCTGAAGGCTACTAAGCTGAAGGCTTCTGCTAGAGGAAGTGTTCCTCATATATGAAAGGGAGACCTTCGACCTAAAAAAAGGGAGGTCTGCTACCTGTGATGGTTTTAGGTTATCCACCAACCAAAGATGATGGTTTAAGGTTGTCCACCAACCGAAGGCATGCTCATGGGCATCCATGTCTCTGGCTACATCTCTGAATCCGGAATGACGAATTGTGGCTCAGGCTCGCTTGAACTGTTGGCTACAACTCTGAACATGGAATAAGAGATTGTGGCTCAGGCTTGCTTGATCTGTTGTCAAATCTTGTACATGACCACCATTTTCCCCCCTGTCAGGGACAAGGTGAGATGATGGCGAAAACTCAACTGCAAGTTTGCTCAATATCCGTGAACAAGTTCTAACATGTGACGTAAACATCTTCTTGGCTGCTGATGCCCATTTCCAAGAAGCAATCCATCCAAGATGAATCTTTGTTCTTGCAGGAGGCTTGTTTCTGAAGCATCTGTATGAAGAGTGGGTGTGCCAACCACAGTGCTTGCATGGATGAAGATCAAAACAGTGATCTTTCATATGGCCAACTCGATCACAGTAACAACAGAGAAATTTGTTCAACAACAACAACAGATTGTAAAATTCCAACACTGTGATCGAGTTGGCCATATGAAAGATCAATTTTTTTGATCTTCATCCATGCTGCTCCTCTTCAAAAAAAAATTTAAGGCAGAGCACTGCAAATCTAATGAATTCCACCTTTAATACTTGTTTGTTTAACTTAAGAAGAAAGGAGAAGGGAAATGATACACATGAAACATCAGTAAAATTAAAATCATAGAGAAAAACACACCATCAAAACATAGAGCCACATGGATCTCGAAGAGTGCTGCAAACCCTGGTCTATTCCTTTGCCAAAATGTAGAGATGAAATGTACAATGGAGCTCAAAGCAATCCCAAGTGTCCAACCTATGCTAATGACTGAAAAACCACATGATATAGACAAGCAACCACTCATCCCCAACCTATAGGGGTCAAGCTCATAATTTTAGGAGCTGTTTCAACAAGATATAAACTGAGAACTAGAAAATAGGCAGTGGAATAGCTTGCCTCTATAAGATAGGAAACTGATTCATTCAGTTACAATTCACATTTTGGTGAATGAATCTACTTACATGAGTAAAAATGTGCCAAAATTACATCAAAGCCATGAAATTACATCAAGTTACATCAAGAGTTTCACATTTGGAGATGAAAAAGTCAAACTGGCCAAAACTGGGCGAAAAACTGAGTTACTAACTGAAAACTAGGCCAAATTTCCCAATGCGCTGCGCTTGAAATCTATATGCGTCGCACCATTTTGGGGCTGATTTTTATGGCCTTAACGAAGTGAAAATTGAGTGCAGGATAGCTCGTTGGAAATATCTACTTGCCTACTTTCCAACCCAAGTGGAATTTCTGAATTTGGTTTCCATTTTCCCCTCCAAAAAGCAAATCTCCCAACACTACTTCCTGTGTGTCCAAAAAGTGGCAGAAAGGCCATTTTTAAGGTGTTTTTGACCCTTCAGGCAACCCAAAAATTGTCAAAATCCTTAGGTAATGGGTAGAAATGCATAAATTTTGATGAAAAATCTAGAAATGCAAAGTTTTCCTCAAGAGGAGCTGCCAATTATAAGCGCGCGCCAAGTGGCGCGATGCGTCGGGCAGGAAAATCTGTGTTAAGGCCAAAAAATTCAAAATTGGCAAAAAATTTCCCAAATTTGCTGAAATTTAGGCTAAATGTCCACCATCAAGTTCTATTCTGATCCAAAGAAGCTTTGGCCAAAATTTTGAGTCTATCATGCCCTTTCTCGACGCTTTAATGCTCTCTTTAGTTTTGCCTTCAGGATTTTAATTCACGCCTTGCAAACGTGATTAGACTCTAAACTAAAAAGATAAAAAATTCCAACACCCATCAGTGAGGAGAATTGATATTAATGATCAACTCAGAAGACTCTATTCTCTATGGGTCTACAGACTACCATTCGTTGAATGCCACCACGATCAATGATCCTTGCCCAAATCCTATTGGACTATCCAACCACCATTGGATGCGAAATTGTTCCATTTGCTAAAGCTTTGATATCTGTGATCCTCTCTCATGAAGTCGTTGCTCCTCTACCACTATGTGGACCTCCTTTCATCTATTTTCAAGTTGGATCCCAAGACACTATTCTCAACAATAAATAAGCTCTGCATACATGCTCTCATAAAAAATACATCATCATAAGATCAAATAAAACTCCACAAAAAATGTTCTCCAAGATAGAAAAATTAATATATCAAACCCTCACATCCAAATATAATTGTTGCATACTACAACTATAAACATACAACACTAAGAATATGCACCAAATGTAATAGCAGGTCCTTAAAAAAATAAGTGTGAAGGTCACCAACAACAAACAAAATCTCTCCAAACTATGTCTACTACAACAACCTCAAATCTGATCTAAAAATTGATGCACTACTTCAAAAATATGCTCCATAAATTGTCATTACGATCACTTATTGAAGCATATATTCTCTTCGATAGGTATGAAGTGCACACAGTCTATGAAACCCTGACTTCTTCACTCATACTCCCATCAACCAATACACAACTCCAAAATCAAGTATATTAAACATGTAGGGCGAAATTGAGCTTCAGGCTAGGATCAAAGGTGCAAAAATTGGACCAAATAAAACCACTAAGGCCACTACTTGTGTACTAAATGCATTCACATCATGAGAGGAAATTTTCAAACCATTTTCAACTTTTTCAATAAATTCTAGAAGCCTCTAGGAATTTCCAAGCTAATTTCCTTCTGAACAATGCAAGGAATGCAGAGATAATGTCATGCAATCCATAATTCGCATGCATGACACTGGATCCATGTGACTAAGACCTATAATAACTCCCATAGGTTTCTCTTCCATTGAATGGGACCTTCCAACCACTCCCATAGGCTTGGCTCCATGCGACAATGGATAAAGATTGGAAAAAAAATCAGTCCTTTAACTTAAAACCTTTGCCATAAGTTACATCACTTTTTCCAGCATCTGCACTAGCTTCCATACCTATGACATGGCCTCTGAAACATCTGCAAGTGGATCAAACATGCCTCATAAGTGTCACTGCCAACTTGACCTATAATGCCAATAAAGAAGATTTGAAAGAGTGCCAACAAGTCCTCCACTCTCCATCAAACCTATCAACAATCTGCAACACCTCTTATAGATATGAAAAAACCCATGTAGCACCATCATCAAGTCATAACATGAATAATTCATGCCATCCTCATAATCATAGACATGAGGACCTAACGAATACCTAGTTGACAAGTCAACTAGTGTTCCATCAACCATCTCTAACACATGTAGATCTGCATTATCCACATGTAGCATCATCACCATCATCATCATGAGACCAATACACTGCAACAAGCCATCAAGTGTGCCATCATTATCAATTCCAATACATTCCAACACATACCCACATGAGTGACATCATTTTTTGACATCAATGCCAACACAATCATCCCAATGTCAAATCAAGTAGCAACATCATGACAATGTTGACATCAATTCAAATACTACAATGCCAAAAAAATCCCCCTTTGTAATTGATGTCAACCTCAATAACATGTGAGTTTTATCTCCACTAAAATTTCAACTTTGAAGTTGATCTTTATCCATCCAAATTATCTCCCCCTTTGAAATCAATGGGAAAGTTCAACTCCATATGAATAGGCAACAATAATTGAAGCAAAAATGATGGAGCAATACATCTCTACATGGCTGAAATGTAATGCATATAAATTTCATCCAGTCCTCCAATAATCATCCTCTATCACTCTACATATCAAAAAGAGTAAGCATCAAATATCCAAGAAACTTTCATAGAAGCATATCCAAAAAACAATTACTAGTAGCAAGAAGCATCATGCCAATATAAGGCAACCATACAAGCATCATCAATGAACCTCATCATGTAATATGAAAAAATGAGTAGCATAAAGTTCATGCAACAATTTATAAATATCCTCCATATAGAAACAACATATGAGGAAACCACACATAATCTCCCCCATAAACTCATAGCAGTAACTACCAATATATCAATTCACATGAGGCCAAAAACCTGAACTCTCATATCATAGTATAAGGCATAGCATGAACACCAACAAACAGATCATAATGCCAACAATGTATGGCTGAAGTAAATAGGAACAAATAATTCTCCCCCTGTACATATTTCATCTCCAAGTTGTAGAGATACCAATTGTTGTGTTGAAATGATCGCTTTCACTACAAACAATGCTTCCTTTGAAAAATAGAAGCACCATATGTCCTAAGTCTCCACATGACCATGACTCAAGTGAAATATACATTGATAAATACATGGTTTTAGAAATGATACAAGGCCTCATACATAACTAATATATTACCATAACATGACCTCATGACTCTTGTCTATAAGACCCTAAAGATAGTACAACATAAGTACATGGCGCCATGAGCATATTACATAAATATATTAATGAAATTCATGGTTGCTATAATAATATCCTATGGACCAATGAATCAAATACATCATATATCATGAATATTACATCATCATTAGCCCATACATATGGCTACAACATGACTCCATAAGACTCCTCTAAAACAAGCCTATCATCAAGATGACTCAACATACTATTGACTGGACTCAATACCAATACATAATGATGAGACAATAGAAAATACATGGTTGTAGTAGACATCATAAAAAAACTCATACATGGCTGGTCCATGTCACAAGTCATCTCAATAAATCCTGGAGTCATGGTCCCAATCTATGCATGACTGCACATCCTTTCAACCAATTATTAGTGGAAATAAAAAACATATATGTGGCTGAAAAAATGTACTTCTTTTCACTCATGAAAAGACACATAAATTGGCTTCAAATAACTGAGTGAAAACAATGAAGAATATGCCAAATAATCTAGGCAAACATCATACTGTGGATAGCTCCCCCTAAGCTCAATATACCTCCAATAGATATGATGATCACGTGGACCTAAATATGCATGAGGCTCAATGAACTCATCATATGATACAACACAAAATGTCATATGATACCCCTGATGTTGTGTATCTCTCATGAATTCTATAGTCCTCTATAAGTATGCATGAAATAATCATGAAATACAAGAGGGAATGCTCTTCACCACTTGAAGAGTTGTTGCTATTTTTTTCTCCACATAGTCTTGGGTTCTTCTTTTCTTCCTTCATCTCCTTCTTCTCTTCCTTTACTGATTTTTTTCTAGGTCCTCTTTTATTTTTCTTCTTTTGTTTATTTTGGCTTGTGTAACGTGGAAACAAATAATATCTTTCCATATGGGAAAATATATGTCATATAAAGCACTCCACATGGCCAAGAGGATCAACTCTTATTCTGCTCATACTAGATCTAAACCTCGCATGAAATGTGCCTATCCTCCATTAGTTAGACCTGTAATCTATTGCCTTATGGCAAAACAAGTGACATGAGTAGCAATAACCATAAAAATCACAAGTATACCTATTGGCCATTCTCCTTGGTTGTTGATATTTTTGGAATCTCTCTTGATGTGAATTGTATGCTCTACTCTAGTAATTTATGCAATATTTCCAAACTTATGACAGTTGTAGCATTGTATCTCATGAAACAAAGGAATTAAAGGTTTCATTTCTTTGAAATCTAATGGAGATGCCACAATCACCTCTAGGAGAAAAAGGTCATCTAAATGTAGGTGCTCCTTGAGATTTTATTCTCTGTTGTTGGTTTTGTTGCTTGTTTTATTGTTGGTTCACCTTATCTTTCTGTTGCCGATTCTTTTGTTTGCTAATTGGCTGCTAGATCTACTTCTTATTTACTTGGATCTCACTTTTGTTTCTAGAATTGTTTGCTACAGGTTTCTTGGGTTCTTCGTTGGTGTTTTTCCTACATGCAAACTAGATTCAGACTTTTGAAATCCAAGACCAAATTTATCCAATTTTGATCTTTGGATCTCAAGAAAATTATCCAAGGCTACCATTATCACTGGAAAAATGTTATAAAATTATATATTACATAGCAATGAAACACATAAAATATGTGGAAAATGTAAACACACAAAACACATAAAAACAGAGAGACACATATATACATGGTTCACCCAGTTTGGGCTACGTCCACCTTGAACAACCAGTCCTTCCTTTGTATTATCCAACAAAATGAAGAGACAAAACCTACAAAAGATGGGTTGTAATATCCTCTATTCTCTCTCACAGTCTCCCTATCTATTTCTCGCTCTGAGAATACACACAAAATACACAAATGAAATAAAATACTCTCATACAAAATGAGGAGTTTCCTTCTAGGGAAAAAAAACATAAATTAAACATAACTTCTACCATTAGATCATTCACCTAATGACTGGCCCAGATTGACAAGAAATTACAATACATTTACAAGGAAATTTTACATATGTTTTTAGCTTCGGGGGTGCTACCCCCGAAACCCCCCGCCAAGGGCGGGCTCAATAAAGTCGTAGCCACCCCCCTAGACCCCCCAGGCAGCATTTAATTACGGGTGGCATTGCCGCCCCGTTAAGAACAGGGGTCCAACGATGTGATAAAAAATAAAGAAGATAATCAGGCTCCACACCCAACAAAAATCAGACAAGCAAAGATGACATTATTTAATGTCAGCCAGAAGGATTTACAGGGCTGAGAGACATTAGAGAATCTGAAATATTTAAAAATATCTAAGGTCTAAGAGGAAAATCAAATTACGCATTGAAGGAACGAGAAAAGTGCGCCTTTGTGTGCATTTTTCTTCAATAAGCGTGCCATTGCGCGGCTTTTCCTAAAAAAGATGCATGGACCTGAGAGTGGCAGAAGTCACTTTCTGGGACCATAGGGCACACTCCACAACATTGATCCCACATTTGAGGCCATCGAAGGATAGCCGCCCAAGCCTCCTTAGGACCTCAAGGGAGCACACAATGGAATCACCCTCCTCTCTTGGGTCACCATCCACCATGTACCAAGAGAGGGAAGGAGAGTTTGAATTCTCCTATAAAAGGCCACCAAGAGATGGAAAATTTGAGAACACATTATTATGCTGGCCAGAATTTCCCCAAGAAATCCAACAGTGTGTGATCTGAAGTAGAGATAGAGGGGACTCAGTTGTTGGCCATCCAACAACTCCAGTCCACCATAGTAGGGAGAGGGAGACTTTGTACCAAGTTAGCTCAGAAGTAATGACATCCTTGCATTGGGACTTAGAACTCCCTAGTTCTAAGGGCCCCTTGGAAAGTGGGTAAAATTTTCATCCTTCATTCCTAACAACACTCAATAAGAGGGGACGTAAGCACCACTGTTTGGATTATTGAATTTTTTTGAATCTATTTATAGATTTTGTATTATTTGTTTTAGTTTAGTTTTTATGTTTGAATATGCATGCTATTTCTCTATCTAGTATATTTATGTCTTAGCATGTTCCCTAACTTTCTTGACTCCATTTATTGTATGCCTGTGACCAAGAACTTGAGAGGGAAAAAAACACTCCTCTTAAGTAGGTTTGATTTGGTACATTCGTGTGCCAAACACAGAAACACAGGATTGACGACTCCACTAACTTTTATTTCCAAGTTTATGTGGTTGTGCCTTTTTGTAGAGACCTCTTTCTTTGTTGTGGAGTTGGGATGGAACTGCCCCTTTCTCTCCTTCACTGCTTGATTCACCCTCAGTGACAAGCTGAAGTGGAAGAGCTCCCAAAAATTACTTTGCAGGAAAATTGCGTGGGTTTTTTACAAATAGATGCGCCTCAGTGCATGTGTTCAGCGGTGACCTGCGCGCAGCCTTCGTGCCTATCTTAGCCTTTTGCATGCGGAAACCAGAAGTAGTATTTTTCTACTATTTCCATTTATTTATTGCTTGTAAAGTGACTGGAAACCCATAATAATTCTTCCAGCACTATTTTAGGTTTCTCGCAACTTGTTAAAGCTCACTTTTAGCTACATTTTAGTAGTTTAGGTGTTAGTTTTATTTCAATTTGATTTTTACAAAGTTAACACATAGTTTAAGTAGGAGGAAAATTAACTTGTATTCCAAAATAATTTATGTTTTGTGAATTTGGGCACTAAAAAACACTTAGATAATTAACCAAAGTAAGTGGCCCAAGTCCACGCATGCTTAGCTAAAATATTTTCCATTGTTCTAGTGTAAAAGTCATTATTTTAGTTCAATTTTTTGCACTAGGATTCGGGACCGGGATCAAATTGTCTATAGAGAGAAAGTAATATATGTTTCATTTTCACCTTAGGGTAATATTAGGCAAGCATATGAACACTCTCTATTGATAACTCACTATCTCCCTATAGTTGATCATTTAGATTACTAGGAAAAGTTGAAAGTGGCCCATATCCGCGCACATTTTTCTTTTGAGCAAGGAACAACCAAACATAGTTTAAATAAGGGATTTTGAAAAGGATCATTTCATATCCACACGTTCAAAATGTGTGCTTTTTCACCTTTTGTTAACACACATTCATACCCTAAGTAAATTTAAGACACCTAAAACTAACTTAACCGAACTCACTAAATTCTTCCCACAGGGACCACAAAAGAATTTATAGTCTGACTTAGGACCAAGGGGGTAGGAATCCAATAAGATGCCTTAGTCAGTATTCATATTGAAACATAGAAGTTGACTATTAGGGAACTTTCAAATCCATCTATCCACTGACGACAAAGAAAATCCGAGCGCAATAGAGACCCAATTCAAAGGGGGTTAGGCTTAGGCTCAGTGCGTGCGATATTATTCGGGGCTACCTAACCCGTCTAATACTCGGTACTGGTAGCTGAACTAGAAAGAAGCCCAAGAGTCAAATGCTCACGTGGGATGAAAGTGCTTAGTGGCAAAAATTACGGCATCCTTCCCTATAGGTGACAGTGCAGGCAGTACTAGATCCTCTACCCTTACCTTGGTTGATTTTCTTCGGTTGACTGGGGGTGTCTCCAGTTCTTTCGGGATGTTGTGCCAAAATTTGCAAGATATATCCTCAAGGCCCAATTACATTTTGGCGCGTGAGGATGATTAGGTCATCTAGGATTTGAGTATCATACACAAAAATCAAAAAACCATATTTTTTGATTGACTGATCACATAGGATTAATTTAAAGGGAAAATTTATCTTTTATTTTTTCTTTGTTTTATGTATGTGATCCGATTTATTATTTGATTATAATCTCTATCCTCTCAAATATTTTCAAAACCATACCTAGTCGACTCCAGAATGGACCCAATGGGACCTCATTTATCTAGGCATCTTTTGGAACTTACCCCATTACCGGGAGGGGTTCCATATCTTTCTCCATTTAAGCGTCAAATAAAGAACACTGCCACCCTTATTGGTTCATCCTTTATTGGGGAATGATTAGTTGGGAACCCTAGTTGGTCTCTCAACGCCATACCGGTGAACACCCCCATAGGGTCACCACACACCACTCCTCCCACAACCCCTAGCGGGTAGAAGAGTGCTACCCATTCGGGAAGCTAGGTGAATGCACAACAGGGTACGTCACAGACAAACCCTATTCCTAACTAGAACATTGTGTTTTCAAAAGTTGCAATGTCTTAAAACTCATAGTCACCTTTTCTAGCTTCATTAAATCTACCAGATTTAACCAAGTTGACAAACGATCCCATTGCACACAACCTCGCATGGCCTCCCATGCCCACGAAGCTCCCTATATATATCCCAAAGTTCGAAGGAAAGAAAGTGAAAGTCCCTAGAAATCACGTGATGTCTTTCCACCTGTGTTGTTCGTCGAACATCATTGTTGACGATACTATTCGAGTAAGAATATTTCAATGCACCCTAATCGGAATAGCTGTGAAATGGTATGTGGAGCAGCCCTCTACTACACATGGAACCTTTAGCACCCTCGCTACTTCATTCCTGACCTATTTTTAGTTACTCATCCACCATGATTCTGGATTGGAATTACTGACCCACTTCAGGAAAACACCCGCCATCCATATCTTGGACCATCTCCACGAATGGCAGTGACGTCGTAGTTTGTGCAAAGCCAAACTTGATGATCAAGTTCTGATAGAACTATTCCTAAAAACTCTCATTGCAGAGATTTCAAAGGATGTGGTGCAAAAAAGGCCCATATCTGAAGAGGACACCATCAGTAAGGCCCAACAACTCGATTTGATCTACACACAGTCAGGGTATATTTATAATATCCTTCCTAACACCCCGGGCTTGCAAAATTACAAAGAATTTCTAGGTGCGTCGGACTCCGTAGATGGTTTAATTGGGTCATTGGCCCAAAATAACCTACGCATCAATGTTGAATACCCCGGTTACACATATGATTCTACCTAGAACATATCGCAACCTGATGACCAAATTCATCCTGTGCCTCCACAAAATTTGACCAGTAGGGCGTCATCATACCACCATTAACATGGAGGACCCTATCCTCTGGCTCAAGGGAACCACTACGCAGCTATAAATGTTGACGGAAGAGATCCCCCCCAACATTCATTCATAAACTAGGGACCGCAATACGCCCAGTCCCTAGCACAAGCCTCGCCCATGCAGAATAATGCATAGGTGAACTTTGTGAAACCTTCCCAAATCCAACCGTGCCAACCATACAATAAGGATAATCCAAATTATCCTCCTAACATGGCTAAGAAAAAAGGAAAAAACAAGCCTAAAGGAAATCATGGATAGGGGGGCAACAATCAACAACTCCCTCCGTGATCTCAGGCTAGAGGCAACTCCAACCAAAATCAGAACTAGGAGCCAAGCAGATCAAGAGGGAAAATCTTCAGACGAACCACTCTTCTTTGATCTTTGGTGAGTACATCCATTAGACTCACCAATTTCCCAACCTCCCTAAGCTGTGTTATGGTCCTATAATAATAGGGATCATAATTTTGAATTGACTATGCTAAGTCTTGTGATATTGTACATACCTTTGCTTTCTGCAAATGTTTTCCATATTAAAAAATGAAAAGAGGGTATGTCCTAAAAGAATAATCAAAGGACCAAAATAAAGAAATATAAAAAAAGGATATAAAATATGAACCCCACCAAAAATAAACAAAAATAAATTTTGAAAGTGTTGCACATTCAAATACCACTACTCTTAGTTTACTTTACTTCTACAAATAAAATTGTGTGTAGCTTGACCAAAATTCCACAATTCATGATAATCATACAATTTAATCTTGATTTATTCATGCCTTTAAATTTCATGTCATGATAGTTAGTGAATAAATATCTGAACAAACCATTTAATCTTGGCAGATCAATAGTTAGGTAGAGAATAAAAATGAGCTCATAAGTTTAATATGAGCCATTGGAGGATATAAGGTTAGAAATAAGTTAGTTTTCTTATCAAAATTTATGGAAAGCATCATTTGGTTTATCTCTTATCACTAATGTGTTTCTAACATTTCCCCTTATCCTAAAAACCATTTTCCTCTCTTAGAAACCATTTCCCTTGATCATAAAAGCCCTTTTCTTCTCTTGGAAACCATTTCCCCTTATCCTAACCCTTTTCCCCTCCTAAAAACCGTTTTTCCCTTGCTAAAATCCCTTCCCCTTTACTAACTCCGCCTTTTCCATAAAAAAAAATAAAACCCACTTTTCAATAATTTAGAGTGCTTAATATATTAATCGGGCCACATTTCCCTTTTAAATTAATCCCGCCGTTTATATATTTCCCAACCTTACTTTGAATTAACCCTTCCACTTTATATATTCCCTGAACACCCTTATTTCATTTTAACATAACCACATATTATATTTCATAAACCACAAACCTATCTACATCTCCTGACCCCACCTCTTTTAAAACCTGCATATCTTTCAACCGCTCGATCACCGTTGATCTAATCTAATGACCCCCAATCCATTCCGCACTACTCGTTATTCGAAATTTAAAAGAGAGGGGGGGGGGTGCGAAATGGGTGGCTTCACTCCCCCTCTCCCTTGACATGCAACACCACCACGTTCTATCACACCCCCCCCCCCCCACACCCCACCATTCCCAAGCCACCAAACCACCATTCGGCATGCGATAGACCATATGATAAACCACCTTGCGCTGTGTGATAAACCACTTCCACGCCTTGCAACAAACCACTTGAATTTCAAAAAAATAATAAAAAAATAAACCACCCGTGCCAAGAAATAAAGTCTCAGTTTTCAAAAATAATAAAACTTCTCCATTTACAATTATTTCATTATCTCTGTTTATTTTCGAAAAATACTTGAAAGCCATTGCCAACCAAGATTGAAGCATGTTGCAACCTGGACCCTTCTATAGACCAAATTCATGATTTTCTAGGTAATTATGAGTACATAAAACCATTAAATAAACTTATTAATTCAATAATTAAATGAATTAATGACTCCTAAAAGCGTCTAGATTGTAAACCCTCTTCAAGCACCACTATTGGATGTCAACCACACCCATTTGGCCAATAAATACTTCAAAATTAATGATACTATGACTGATAGCAACCTTTTGGAGCTCCACTATTGGATCCATGATAAATGTGTTGATCAGGCATATGATATTCATTTGTGGGACTCTAACCTGCCCAAATACATATTCCCACAAACCTATCAGTTCCCTGAACTCATCAGACTGTGCCAAATAAGCTATTTTCCAAATGAAAGAATTATAGTTACCCCAAACCAAGAAATCCTATTTACAGTCACTGCTCAATCCATCAATCAAATGTTGTAGATTCAATAACAACCAGAGGGAGTGCATTTCTCAATTGAAACCCTTACTGAGATTTACTTGAAGCTAGACTTCCCCAAAAGGTTCCAAATCTTTCATACTTTCCTCCCTCCATCAGTAGAAACTCCTAAAAAAAATCCTCCATACTCTTCTACCATATTTTTAGAAAGAACCAGAAAAATTGTGACTATGTTGTCCTGTATTTTAGGATATTTCACTGATGAGGATGTAGATGAATCTATTCTTGGTTTCCTATCCATATTTTGCCTAGGTCAGCCTCCAGCTACAAATTTCAATTTTTCCCAATACCTGGCAAATGCTATGCATGATAAAATAACCAAACTGCCAGAAGAAGATGTATTCAATTACTCCTAATTTTTGTTTCATATATTTATATATTTTCAATCAGAAGGGTTTGCAGTTAACCTACAAAAACTAGACACAGAGGGTAATTCCCAGTCAGTTTTCTTTTGGACATACTTGATTAGAAATGATTCCACTAAATTTAGTTTCAAATACTTTATTGATTATTTTGTATATCCAGAAGTCAATATGCTTAGCAGTAGCATTCAGCCTAGAATCAATGAAGAAATAAAAAAGGTTCTACAACTATCAGATCAGAGCAAAAAAAGAGACTAGTACTTATACTAGAATCACACAGAAATCAGAGTGTATGGAAGCCAACTAGTTCCATATAAACTTACCAAATACCTCCCAATAAGGATATTTTCTTTAGAATACATCTGACAAATCCTGAATTTTGATGAGATCAATTTCCTATGAGCTAAAGAAGAAGACCCAATTAAAGATTAAAAACCAATTAGGGCCTTTTATATGCAACCGTAGGAATGCTGGAAAGGAAGCAGAAATATTTTTACAAGATTTCAAGTTTAGCAGCAGTTTCAAATGGTATTATGACCCCTTGGGTGTCATAAGTAAATTGAGAGTTAAGTTCAAACTAACCCCTTTCATTCATGAGTCAAAGTCTGAAATTGAAAAATATTCCAACCAGTCAGAGTGGTTGGAAAACAATTTACAGGAGGTAGAGAAGCAACTTGATACTAGTTCCATTCTGCTTACTCCAGCCCCATAGGACAAAAATTCAAAAATGGCTAGAGAATAAGGCTTTTATTCTACAGAAACTACTTCTAATACTAAATTCCAACTTATGTACAGGAAGAAAACAAAAATAAATCCAGTGATAGAGAAAGAAGAGACAGTTGAAACCATTGAAATAGATATTTTTGTTAGAGATGATACACCTCCAAAAATTTCAGAACAAATCCATATACCATCAACTTCCAATGAAAAAATCATTCATAAGAAAAATAATTCAGAGCTTTCATCATCTAATAAACTAGTGGATAAAGAAAATGATATCATGGATAAATACAAGAAGATTAGAATCAGAAATGAAGCATTAAAGGCTATAACATATGCCCAATACTGGAAGAAAACTCCCAGTGACCAGAATAGATTGCTTTCATCTTTTGACTTCAATACAAGGAAGATGCAAATGACATTTCTATAGCCAAAAGTGCAGGCTCCAAAAACATCAGAAGATTATAAAAAGACAGCCTTTGAATTTCTTGCCAAAGATGTGAATCCAATTGACGAGATTGAGTTTCACAAATAGGCAAGAGAAATTATCTATTGCACCATAACACACAAAGCTTTAAGTGTCCAAAAGTTACATAATTCTCTAGAAAATATAAAAACATAGTTAAAGCTAGAGAAAGCTTCATCACAAGCAAAAGATAACAGGATAAAGTCACTTGATATTTGGTAATGGAAGTTGGTTATAATCCAAAACATATCAAAGCAGCAGAAGAACTAATAAAGAAGAAGAATGCAGACATAGGTGCACTGAAGAAACAAATAAAGTTACCAACTACAAAGCATCCAAAAACCAAAGAGTTTTTGGAAACTCATAATCAAAAGGATGAAATGATGAATCTCATCATTCAGTTGACAACTCAATTGAAAGAAATGGATAAAATTGTGCAGGAAAGGCAACCCAGCTTGGAATAAGTTCCCATTACTACTATTCCTATATATTATGCATGAAATCCATTGTCTACATCAGCTCCAGTATCAACAACAGTTCCAACAACTACATCAGCAACAACATCAACAATACCAACAGTTCATCCCACTAATGAGGCCAACAAATTGATCAAGGCGATGGAAGCTATGTCCATTCAAACTACTGAAATCAATAATATCAAAGAACAAGTGAAGAGTTTAGAATATGGCAAGAAATTGACAAAATTAATGCATCAGGTAGAAGTACAAAAAGCCAATAGATTGACTCAAAGAATCCACAAGCTAGAAAAGGATTTATCACTAAAAGAGCCTTTAGCCCAAGAAAAACAACTTTTGTGGGCCAATATCATTAAATCAGTTAATGATATTTTGCCTTCTATATAGATCGTATTTGAGCAGAATGACTTGGTAAAGGAATCTGGTAATGCAATTCAAAAAGTCAAAGAAGATCTTGGAAAGAAACCAAAGGAAGCCTCTGAAATAATAAAATTCCTAAATTATAAAAACAAGTATGAATTAGAAGAACTTGGGATAGATGATAGAACATAAACTATATTAGAGGTGAAGAAATTTATTTCCAAGAGAAATATGATGACACATCTTGAGGACAAATGTCAAAAAATGGAACTTGCAGTGAAAATATTTATGAACAAGTTTGATGTATTAAGATAGAAAGGTCTTCCTAATCCATTAATAATCAATGATAAACTCATGAGACATGAAGACTGTGATAAAATGATGAGGGAAGTAGCCAAAGAGACTTCCAACATTTCATCAATGAAGGGCGTACTCACAGGAAAAGTGCTCCTTCAACGTTTAGAAAATTTCTTTTACCTCCAGCATGAGGTAAATCACCTTTTTGTGAATAAGCCCACATTTGCCAAATATTCAGAAGTAGATGAATTTATTGGAAGATGATGAAGATAAATATTCCAGATGAAGAAATTTGGGAAAAATGGTGTGATTTACTATGACAGGTTAAAGAGTAGACGTGAAAAAGCAGACAACGTGAAATAAAGATAGGTTAAAGAAACAAGTAACATCAATCAAAGAAAACAGGGACAAATTTCAGTCAGCTAATAGGTGTCACTATCTTTTGCATAAGATATTTTATTTCCTTGAATAAATCCTAGTCAATTGACAGGATATTTTTGTAATAATTTCTATAAATACTTCATCAATTCAAAGTGTCAAGAGTGGATTTCTGAATATTTCTATAGTTGAGTGATCTACTACCTAAGGGTTATTGTACCATTTACAGTTGATAGACAAGACAAGTAATAAAGGAATTTATTTATAGAATTCATGTGTTGAGCTATCTCAGTGAAGTATTACATTTCAATTTTTCTTTTTCTTTTCCAAGGATTCCATAAACTTTAATATGTTCTAAATTTGAATGTTATAACAGGAATTTTATTGCAGAATTTGTTAAACTTTACACTATGTTTTGAACTGTTATACATTTCTATGTTTTCCTCGGATATCTGGTTTAGAGAATTTTTAATTTCCCTCTAATCTCGATTGACCTCCTTCACCTTACTTCATTATCTGGTTTCAAGAATTCTTAATTGCTCCTTGATCCTGATTGAAAAATCACTTCACCATTCAGCCTTAAGATCTGATATTGCTCACCTATCCTGCCCTGTAACACTTCCTTTATAATTTGATCCTGTTATGTTTTCAAAGTATATTGACTCCATATCCCAATGGAAAATTAAAAGGAACCTATTCATATAAACCAATAATTCCACCAATCAATCAAAATCAATCCAAATTAAGAAAACATAACTAGCCTAAAATCTATTAAACAAACAAAGTTAAATCATTAAGAGAAAGCCCTCTCTGAGTTTAGGAAGGCTAGATCCTAATCTCCAAAAGTGGTTGATAGTTACCTTTGATATTTATTTTTAACGCACATAACAACTCTTGGAAATTCTCATAGAGATAACATACTGGCGAGCATACTGGGGAAATCAGTCCCTAGTTAAATACATCTTAAAGGAAACAATTTTCCTCATTTTTTACCTTAAGGTTTTAAAGGGTTGTTAAAAATTATTATTGAAAGTTAAAATTCTGGTTTCTAAAAGAACATATTATATTAGAGCTCATCCTGATCCACAACCTACTACAATTGTTGATGATCGTGACATAATTTAAAAAAAACCTAAAAAGGTAGAAAGTCTAGGAAGTAGTATTCAGTTAATCAAATAAAGTTCACATCCTAAAGAGTTATCAAGCATATAGGATATTGAATTTGATTTATCATTTTAGCATTCTTTATTTCGAACCAAATCTAAAAACTCAATCTATGATATTGTAATAGACCCCAATTTTATTCAATTTATTGAATCGAAAAAGGAAACCATACAACTTGATTTAGATCAACAGGTTCTAGACACTTTTGACAAACTTGATGTTTTAAACTCAAATTTGATAAAAGATATAGACGAAGCCTATTTTCAACAGTCAGTTCAATTAGCTGGCCTAACTGCTGCTACCCCTAAACGCTCTACAGTATCTTTTGAAACTATAAATACAACTTTGTTTAGTTCCACCTCATCTATAGTCTCCACCAAAGTTCATTCCATAGAACCATTCATACCTAAACTTCCTCTCCAACCCAATGTTTCAAGCTCATGTTCAAGTGTTCCAAGTTCATCTTCAAGCACCATTAATTTACCTCCCAGTCAAGATAAATTCTTAATCATGGCAGCCATATATGCCCCTTTGGTCTTACAGGCCCCTTTACATGTCATGCCACAGGATTACCAGAGTAAAAAATTTCAGTTTGATGGTACTGGTCAATATACTGATAAAAAACATGTAAATAAAATAATAGATTATTTTGAATTACATGAAGTTGATGAGGCTGATGTAAAAATGAGATTATTTGCATAAACACTAGCAAGAGATGCTAAAAGAGGGTTTAAATCTTTGCCTACTAACCATATTGTTGATTTAGTTTCTTTCCATCAATTGTTCATAAATAGATGGGAAATAAAGAAAAACCCTTTACAGATATTATCTGAATATGAGAACTTTAGGATATCTACTAATGAATCTATTTAGGATTACTGTACCAGGTTTAACAACATTTACAATGCAATTCCAGTGAATATTAGACCTCCACCAGATTTGGCCCTGATTAAATTTCTAGATGGTTTTGATGTTGACATGTCCTATCAGTTAAGAGAAATAAACCATGCAACTTTGGAACATATGCAGAGTGATGCAGTTAGTGTAGAAGCTAACTTATTAGCTAAAAGTGCAAGGATGAGGAATGAAAGGAGAGTGACCATTAAGGAAGAACCATCCACTTTAGATATTAAGATAGATAGTTTAGCCAAAAAAGTAGAAATACTAATGGATAGATTAGACAAAATGGAAATAAAACCTCAGTGGGAAAATCAACATGGTCCCCAAATTAGAAACCCCAACTTTAGGAAAAATCCTAATACTAGTAAATCAAGAGAAGTTGTACCCGATCAACATATTAGACCACCTTTCCAAGAAAATTATGCTGAAAGTTCACAACATATTGAAGAAGACCATGACACCCAGATAAATTTGATGGGAGTAAATAATGAAAATATTGTTTTTCTTACCCAAGAAGAACAAGAATTGTACATGTTACAACAATTACAATTAGAATTTGGAGATTCCTTTGACTACAAACAAGGCTATGAATCTGCTATCTATGAAGTTCATAAACAATATAGCCTTAGAAGCAAAAATAACATAGAAGTTCCTATTAGGAAATAATTCCAAACCCAAACTAAGAAAAAGTAGAAGCTCCTGTGACCAAAACTCTACAAATTCTCCCTAGAGAAACTCAGAAGGATTCTAGCCCAAATATTTTAGACATCACATCAACTTCTACTCAAACTTCAACTGCTACTCAAATTGTTCCAGACAAGAAAATTGAAAGAAAAATAGTTGACACACAAATTGAATTACCAACTGTTGATAAAAAATACAAAAACACACAAACCACAATTCGTAAATCTGAAATCATTCAACTAGGAAAAACTCAAATGCCATTTAATATCCAAATTGAGATAGCCAAATTGAAAATACTAGTTCCTTTAATAGAGATGGTGAAAAATGATTCATATAAGGCCCAAATCACTGAAACACTAAACATAGGTGAAGGCGAAGATGTTTTCAACCTCAATGATGATCATCCTGAGTTATTATTTGGTCTTGAAGTTAATGGAAAACATCAACAAGGGGGTATCCCTCCATTCTACATTAGCTTAAACATTCATGCTAAAATTTTACATAATTCTATGTTGGATTTAGGAGCATCTCATAACGTAATGCCTAAAACAGTCGTAGAAAAAGTAAACTTAGACATCACTAGACCATACAAAGACCCATTCTCCTTTGATTCTAGTCAAGTCAAATTCCTTGGCCTGATAAAAGACCTATGTGTAAATCTAGTCTAGTTCCCAGCAAAAAGTATTGTTATGGACATAATAGTTTCTCATATCCCCCAAAATATGGTATGTTTTTATCTCGTTCATGGGGAGCAAAATTATAGGGATCACTGCAACTAGACATGTCATATGCTACGATTTCTATATTCGGTTAGCAAAGAAAGATTTATAGAGAAATTTTGATGAAATACATGGTAAGTAGTTCAGAAAGACCACAAAATTATCCTATCTATTCCTTGCATTATGATCTGGACTCATTTATCTTATGTAATTCAGAAAATGACAAAGATAAAATCACAGTTGTAGAAGAGAAACACAAAGAAATTGATAGTGAAAATATAACTCATGAGTCTATGTGGCATTTAGTTTTTGATGGCTCTGTAAACATATTAAGATCAAGAGCTGGAGTATGGATCTATAATTTAGAAAATCATCATTTAGAAGGACATGCTTTTAGATTAAATTTCAAATGCACTAATAACATGGAAGAATATGAAGCATTAGTGCTGGGCCTTCAAATCGTAAGAAAAATTGGAGCTAAAAGAGTTTCCATCATGGGAGACTCATAAATCATCATAAAACAAGTTAAGGGAGAGTATCTTGTTAATAATCCTAGACTTAGCAGATACAGAGAAACCATCCTAGACTTGATTAATTGTTTTCTTGATACTGACTTTGCTATTATTCCAAGAAAGTAGAATATGAAAGCACATAGTTTGGCCACTTTTTCCAGCATATGTAGGTTACCCTTTTAGCCTAATCATCAGTGCACAGCTAAGGTAAGACATAGGCCAACCATACCTGATAAATTGAAGTATTGGCAAATATTTTCACAAGACTCACAAATTTACAATTTCATGAATTCTGAGGGAGAGTTTAAAAATTGTAATATAGAAAGAGATTGTACATTAGATTATACCATAAATAATGAAATATATGTAAATGATGTAAATAATATAGAACCAACTAAATTTACTAAAGTAGAAATAGAAATATTAGAAACAGTAGAAATTGAGGAATTAATCAATGATGAATCATAAGTTTTAAACCTCAAAGACAATATTTTTCCTAAGGGATTAGCCCCATTAGAAGATATCTTTGACTCCAATGATGTAGCAAGAAAACCTAAAATGAAACCCCTAAGGTCAGATATAGAGGAATGCAACATAGGAACATAAGAAAATCCCAAGCTTATCAAGATATCTAAGGCATAACCTCCAACTGAAAAGTTGACATACATTAGCTTGCTTAAATAATTCCAAGATATCTTTTCTTGGAGTTATGAAGACCTCAAGTTTATGATACTAGCATTATCCAGCATAAAATACCAATCAAAGAAAATTAGAAGCCTTTTAAACAAAATCTTAGGAGAATTAATCTTGTTATTATGCCTTTAATAGAAAAAGAAGTCAAAATAATGTATGATGCTCAAATCATAACATCCATCAGAAAATTCGATTAGGTCTCTAATTTAGTCCCCACTAGAAAGAAAACAGGAGAAATAAGACTCTGTGTTGATTTCAGAAACTTAAACAAAGTATCACTGAAGGATAACTATCCCCTCCCTAAAATGGACCACATTCTACAGAGGGTAGTAGGGTCATCCAAAATTTCATTGCTTGATGGATTTTCTGGATACAACCAAATCCTAGTCCAACTTGAAGATCAAGCAAAGATTGCATGTACCACTCCCTAGGGAACTTTCATGTACTCGAAAATTCCCTTTGGATTGATGAATGCTGGAGAAACATTCCAAAGAGCTATGGAAATAGATTTTGCAAAGGAAATCCATGACTTTTTAGTCTTTTACCTAGATGATATCATAATGTTTTCCAAATTAGATAATGAACATCTAGATCATTTGAGAAGAGTATTCATAAAATGAAGAAAGCTTGGTATATCCTTAAATCCTAAAAATCACTTTTTGGATTAGAATAAGAAAAATTCCCGCTACACATCATTTCGAAAGAGGGTATTAGAATTGATCCAGCTAGAATAGAGGCAATCCTAAATATCAGTCATCCTAGAAACATTAGAGAATTACAAGAATTTTTAGGAAAAAAGATTTTTCTCAGAAGGTTCATCCCTAACTTAGCAGAACTAATTATAAATTTAAATAACATGTTAAAAAAGGATTCAACACTTAAGTGGACAGTAGAGGCTAAGAAGTATTTTGAAGCGGCCAAAGAAGCAGTTACTAAAACACCTATCCTCATAAGTCTTAATTTTGACAAGGATTTCATAATTTTTTCATTTACTTCATAACACACCATTGTAGTAGTCTTGTTGCAAAATAATGGTGAGGGTCTTGAACAACCCATTTACTTCTTCAGTAAAACTTTGAGAGATGCAACACTAAATTATAATATAATGGAAAAACAATCTCTTGCTTTAGTGAAAGCCATAAAATATTTCGGAGTGTACATTTTATACTCTCACATAATTGCATATGTTCCAAATTCAGTTGTAAAGGACATTCTAACTCAGAATAGGCCTGATGGAAAAAATGAAAATGGATTTCCACAATACTAGAATATGACATTGAAATCAAGCCTACAAAATTAATCGAAGGCCAAGTTTTTGCCAAACTCATGGTTGAATCAAATTTTCAAGCCTTAGATATAAATTTCATTGTTGCCCTAGATGATAAAGAAGAGATGGCGACTCCACAAATAAGTAAAGCTTTCATAGATTCACCCTGGTATGCAGACCTTATATTTGTTTTACTCAACCTACAAGCTCCTCCTGGTTTATCTAGAATTAAAAGCAGATTCTTAAAAATGAAAGCAATGAAATATTGTGTCTTAGATAATTCTTTATTTTGGAAATATCGTGGTGGCATCCTATTAAATTTTTTATTAAAAGATGAAGCTGAAAAATTCATGCAAGAATTTCATGCAGGATATTGTGGAGGAAAATTCTACTCGAAAACAATTGCTAACAAAATTTTGAGGGCAGGTTTTTACTGCCACCCTTTTTGTAGATGTCAGAAAGTATGTGACCTCCTGTCAAAAATGTCAAATATTTGAAGGGAAGAAGAAAATCTTACCATTACCCCTCAAACCTATCTCAATAGAAATTCCATTTCAACAATGGGGTTTAGACATCATTGGTGAAATTCACCCACTGTCCTCAGCCTAACATAAATGGATAATGATAGCCACTAATTACTTCACCAAGTGGATAGAAGCCATCCCCTATAGACAATCCATAGACTCTATCATTATTTCATTTCTTGAGAACAACATCCTTTCTAGATTTGGATGCCCAAAAAAACTCATCACTGATAATGATGGTGCCTTCAAATCCAAGAAAATGATACATTTTTGTAACAAATACCATATCACCATAGGCCATTCCACTGCCTATTACCCTCAAGGTAATGGACTAGCATAATCTTCAAATAAAATCCTATTCAACATCATCAAGAAGCTGTTAGAAGATAACAATAAAACCTGGAATAAAAGGTTGGTTAATGCCAGTGGTTTGATAGTTGGAGAAGAGATGGCCCCTTGCCTTTTTGAGGCAGAAAACACATCCCTCTTCTCCCTGTGGTATGAAAAATCAAATTGTCTAATGACTTATACTCTAGGGTCCTTGTTATGAATGTTATCATCTAATGGAAAGCCTTCTTTCTCACCTTTTGGATTGCTTTGTGTAGCCTCCTCTTCAATCTCACCCTCATTACTAGATGTCCCATCATTGTGTACATCATCATCTTGTTCATTGAGAGAGCTGTGAGCCTCACTGATGCCTTCAACACCCTCATCATTATCACCCCCTTTGTTGTCTTCAGTGTTGGTACCTTGTTCTTGGATTAGATCATCCACCTCTACATCAGCTTCACTTTGACCCTGTTCATCATTGGAAGGCTGATTTGTGTCATGAATATCATGACTTTCCTCTTTGCTATTTTTCTCATTACTGACTGTCCTATTAGTGTCATTTCCTTGGTCACTTCCTACCTCTTCAAACTTTGTTTTAGCTTCATCATTTCCTTGTTCTTGATCTTCTATTTCCTCATCATCTTCCTCTGTTTCTTCATGTTCATCATCTTCATCCATATTGTCACTGTTTGCACTATGAATAGGCTCACTTTCATGCTCATGCACATTTTTCTCTTGGTTGTCATGTTCACTTTCTTGTTGAATCTCACCCTCATCATTGTCTTCACTATCTTCTTGGCCTTCATCTTGCTCATCAGCACCACCTTTTTCTATACTTGGGAGTGATTCATTGGTATCACTACCATCACTGTCTTCCTCTCTGTCTTCACCATTTTTGTCTTCTTGACTGCCATGTTCATCTCCCTCTTTCTCTTCTTCATTAAACTCTGTATATGCCCCACTGTTCTCATCATTCCCACCATCATCTTCTTGTTCATCATTTCCACTGTCATCCTCTTGTTCCTCTTTACCACTGTCATCCTCCTTTTCCTCTTTAGACTCTGGCTCTGACCTACTGATCTCTTCATTTCCACTATCATATTATTGTTCCTCATCATCATTGTCATCATCTTCATTTGATGCATCAGGAGAAGAGGAATGAGGTAGGTTTCCTTGTGGAGAAGGAATAGGTGGAGGTTATGGAGGAGTGGAGGTAAGTGAGTGTGAAGTGGAAGGAACATTTTTCTGAATGAAGGCTTGGGGATTTGCAAATATATCATGTGAGATGAAAACTTCCCAAGGGATTCCCTGCTACTCTAGCTGGTGAAAAACAATCATCTTAACCAAGGAGTGGTGAAAAAGGCTTCGCATTTCGTGGGCATAAATCCTTTTCTTGACCATTGAAGCCATTTTATCAATGCTCCAGTAGAGATAGTATGGTAGGTTTAGAAATTTAAGCCTGGTGAAGTGCATTAGTAGCCTTATGTGATATGAATAAATCCTAGAGTACCTCCCCTCACAAGTGAAGTACTTGATAATCTGCCTCATCAGCAGGGCATATCTCTTTAGCAGGCGGGAGAAGGGGAAAACAGTCTTGCGGCCCTGTTTATAACTAGGTTTGAGGAAGGGCTTATAGTAGCTTAAGGCAAATTTCTTCTGTTTGAACCATCTCTCACCAATATCTACTATTCCTATGGCTTTAGCAATGGATTCGGATGATAGTTCAAATTTCACTCCTGCTAGGTTGACCTGGTGTTTTTTTAGGCTGAGATTGAACAACAGAGTCAACTCTGAGTGCTTTTGGACCTGTTTAGCCTTCTCACAAAAATGATAGCATCCAACATCTTGAAAACATGCAAGGATCATGGGAGAAGAGGTGATTTGAATGGTATCTAAAGGCTCAAACCTGTTAGCCCTTCCTCCTTTGTGATTTGGCTTGATAGGCCTTTGGCCTTCATCACTACTGGTACTTATCTCTTCTCTAGACATAGTGGCTGATCTAGAACAAAATGTTTTCTAGCTTGGTAAGAGATTTCAGGTCTAGGGAGGAAAAATGAGTGATGGTGAGGGTAGATTTTAACAAATGGAGGAAAAATGGAAGGTTTAGGAATGCTTTCAGAGTTTAGAAGGAGGCTTAGCTTTGTATTGAGTGTATTTATGCTAATGACCACCTTCCAATTGGTAAACCCTTGCCCTAGAAAGTTAAATGTTTGATTTCCATGAAGATTAGGGTTTAACCAATTTAGCTTTTTGATATCCTTCTTTGATTATGAATGAAAAAAAGATCAATTTGGAGGGCAAAGAAAATGACTACCAACCTTGTCTAACTCATGCAGGATCCTAGGGAAAACTTGAGGAGGAGACAAAGTGAGTTTGAGCAATTTTTGGGAAAATATAGCCAAATCTCCTCTGTTAGCACCACTCGAAAAGCCGTTCCTATCAGGCCTTCCTTGTGCACAACGTCGGGTCGGGTCGGGCCTTCCCTGTGCATAGCGCCTCTACCGCTGTGTAGCGCCGCCTCTTTGGTGCGTAGCACAGTGCTTTTTTGCACTGTATCTGCCTCCTCTGTGTGCAACACCGACTCCTCTGTGTGCAAGACCGACAAATCTGTGCGTAGCACCTCTGTCGGTGCGTAGCACCTTGGAATTTTCAGTCCTGCATCTTTATGCCTTTGATTTCTTGGTGAATAGACTGAAAAGAATAATTTAGACCTTATTTAACTAACATTCTGTCATGTTTTTACTTTGAAATAGTGAAAACCTCATTGTGTTAAAACCCTAGTAGTTGGCATCAGCAGTTCTCTTAGTTTCCATATGTGCCACCATTGTGAGAAACATTAGGTTTGTTTGTCCTTATCAACCTTCATGTAGGTAGCCATCTTTGATAGTCATGCAGAAGTGTCACTTATGGCTAATCTATCTCTTGCAGAATATACTTTTGATAAGGAAACCATTTTGGAGGCTTCTCTGCTTTTTAGACCAATTACATGTTTGTTCCTTTGATCATTTTGACAGTGATATATCTCTAGTGGGAAAATTTAGGAGTTTAAACCATCTTGTGTCTCCCCTTGGCCACTTATGTTTTTTTAAGTGCCTACACAACTTTTTCCTTTGAAACCTTAGTGCCTTTTTTGTAATTTTGACACCTTATTTTCCCAATAGTAGACTCATGCCCAGTAATGATTTTATCCTTTGGCACTTTACCTTACATCTGCCTCCTTTTGGTCCTTTTTAATGCCTCTAAATACACTTTTGAGAAGTCAGGCCCTTGCACTGATACTCTTTGTCATTTGTCCTTTTGGTGAGGTGGAATCACTGCTTCTTTATCAAACACTTAGAGGGAAACTTGAAACCCTTTGAATGCCATCTGCTATTATGAAGGAGGCTTTATCATCATTTTTTGACTAGTTTGTCATTCTTCCCAAACTCCTAGGTTTTAGGGCTATTAGAAAAATGTAAATAGTGTTGTCTTCTAAGTTCTCTAAAACTTCTCTAAACTCATTAATTATTTCTAAAAATATTTAGTGTGCACTGGATGGAGTTGAGGCGACCTATGTCCTTGTAGCCCTAGTACTGATTCCTTGCACTGGTTCACTTGTTTTTCCAATTAGTCACAAAAAATCCTGATCCTCTAAAACATATGCCTATGACTTGTGAAACCCTAGGTGACCTAGTGGTAGGTTCCTTGGACTTGTCTATGGACTAAAAACATAGATTTTGGGGTCATCAAGTGTGAAACAAAGTTTAATGATAAATTGATGTATTGAAGATCCAAAATCCAATGCACTTGATTTATCTAAAGAGCCTACAGAGACATTTTTGAGACCATCAATGCTTGGGGTATTTTTGGGAGACACAACAGAGCTGTTTGATTGGTGGCCTTAGGTAGCAGTGGGGGTTTTAGGCAAAATAAAACAGAGGATTTGGGCCAAAGGTGACAACATATAGACAAAATGAGTGACATGGGCCCCTAATGGGTTTTTTGGTACCGGTAAGCAGAGCTTGACATGATGGAATGAGGAAATAGTGAAAAATTATCTTAAGGATGATGAAGGCAGTGAGATTTATAGAACTCACAATGTTCATGAACTTTGTTTCTAGAAATCTAGGGAAATCATTTAGTAATCTATGAAGGAAAAAAAAATTATTGATGACTAACACAGACTACAGAAGAATGGTCCATTTGTTTATTCATGCCTTGGGACCAATTCCCATTGCATGGTACTTAGATGCGAAGCTACATCAGCGCACCTACCACTGGAAAACATTAAAGGATGAATTTGTATGGACATTTTGGTTAGTAGGGGGAATGGAGGCGCTTGAAGAAGCTCTACAGGATATAGATACCTTCGTATTTGATGAATCACACCCTTACGCAGCACTTGGGGCACTAACATGGGAAACACAAATGCAGGATAATGTCAACTAATACAATATAGAAATAGAAGAGTGCGATTAAGATCTGTGCAATGTCTCTATCTCGGAGTCGAAGGGAGAGCGTGTAGTTGATGGACCCCCACTATAAACTATTGATGTTACTAAGCCTCTGAAGCTACGAGAAGTCAACATTGGCATGGAAAAGCAGCCTAAGTTGGCTAAAATTGGGGACTACTGGGATGATTTTACAGTATGAAAAGTGGCAAAACTGCTCATAGAATACCAGGACTTATTCCCCACAAAGTTCTTAGAACTCAATGGGATTACAGGGGACCTAGGGGTCATGCGCATCACTTTAAAACCAGATGCGCACCCTATGAAACAGTGTCCTTATCAACTAAATCCTAAGTATAAGAAAAAGGTTAAGGAAGAAATCGATAAAATGCTCACTGTAGGTATCATCGAACTGGTGGAATAGTCAGACTGGGTAAGTCCGATGGTGTTTCAGGAGAAAAAGATGAAGGGGGAGATATGAATCTATGTTAACTTGCACAAATTGAATGATGTATACATGCATGATCCCTTTCCTACACCATTTTCTGACAAAATCCTTGACAACGTAGGTAGGCAGGAAGCATACTCATTTACAGATGGGTTCTTGGGCTACCATCAGATCAGGATCACACCTTAATACCGCAACAAAACTACGCTCACCACTAAATGGGGATCCTTTCAATATAATTTCACGCCATTTGGGCTCAAGAATTCCCTTGCCATCATTTCACGGGTGGTGGTCGCAGTGTTCAAAGAGTTCATCCACAAGTTTTTAGAGGTGTATTTTAATGACTGGACTATCTTCGACTTGGTGAAGACACACGTCTCGAACCTACACATGATGTTGGATGCCTGTAGAAAGCACCAGATTTCCCTGAATATCAAAAAGTGCACATTATGCGTACCCTTCGGAATCTTCCTCGGCCACATAGTTTGTTGACAAGGACTGATGGTTGATCCTGCCAAAGCCGTAGTTATCATAAACCTGGTAGTACCTACAACTGAGAAAAAATTGTGTTCGATCCTCAAACATACAGGCTATTACAGAAAGTTCATTCAAGGGTATGTGCTGATCACAATGCCTATGGAAAAATTGCTTAAGAAGGATATCTCGTTTTTCTGGGATGACGAGTGTCAGAAGAGCTTCGAGCTACTCAAGGAGAGGATGGTCTCTGCACCTATTATCATCTTCCTGATTGGGTGAAGGTATTCTATGTTGACATAGATGTATTAGGGATCATGTTAGGAATGGTCCTTATGGAGCCTGGAGATAGAGACATTGATCATCCTGTTGCATTCTCTAGTAGGAAACTCTCTGGTGCAGAGCGAAACTACTCCACCATAGAGTGGGAGGGATTGGCCATGGTCTATGCATTGCAGAAGTATCGAAATTATCTGTTAGGAGGGCACTTTAAAATATTCACATATCACTCAGATTTGAAGTACCCGGTTAAAAAGCCTGTGTTGGGGCAAAAAATATGTCGATGGCTACTAATGTTTCAGGAATATGATTTTGAGATCATCATCAAGCGGAGGAAGTTGAATGGTGGACCAGACCACTTGTCCCGAATCAAAAGTAGCGAAGAACCAACTAACCTAGAAGAGGGATTTCTTGATGTGCAGTTGTTCACCATTAAAGTGATTGATGCGCACTTCACCGACATCATTCAGTTCTTGACTACCGGGATGGCACCTGCGAAATATTCGATACAGCAAAATAAAGAATTGTTAACCCATGCAGCAAATTTTACCATCATCACAGGTCATTTCTATAAGATGGGAGGTGATGAAGTGTTGCGAAGATACATTTTGGAGCATGAAAGGCACGTTAGCTTAGAAGAAGCTCATGAGGGTATAGGAGGAGGTCACTATGCAAGAAAGGCCACAATGTAAAAGATATTGAGAGGTGGACTATGGTGGCCTACCTTTCATAGTGATTCCAACAACTATTGCAAAGCCTACGATATGTGCCAACGAACAGGAAAACCATCATGCCGAGATGAGATGCCCCTAAAACTGCAAATGGCCTTGCAAGCATTTGAAAAGTGGGCCATCAAATTTTTAGGGCCTATCAACCCGCCGGGAAAGAAGATAGGTGTGTGCTACATCATAACTGCCATTGATTATGTAACAAGATAGACCGAAGCAGAAGCTGTGAAGGATTGTACTACTGATACCACTGCACACTTCATCTTTTAGCAGATTCTGACCAGGTTTGGATGTGCGAAGATTTTAAAGAGCGACAGAGGTATGCACTTTGTTAATGAAATAATACAAGCCTTGATGGAATAATTTCGGATCCACCACGTGAAGAGCACTCTGTATCATCCACAGGAAAACAGAGCGGTATAAGCTTTTAATAAAATTTTGGAGCAATCACTGACTAAGGTATGTAATGTTGATCACAATGGCTGGGACATGCACATCTCATCTGTTCTTTGGGCCTATCGAACCACCTGCAAGAAGTTGACTGGGAAGAAATTGTTTATTTTGGTCTACGGCAAGGAGGCCATTATGCCCATGGAATATATTGTTGCTAGCCTGCGTATTGCAGCCTTTACGAACATGGCAGAGCCTGATATCATGGAGGAACTTTTAGCACAACTGATGGATTTGGAGGAAGATCGTTTCATTGCCAATTTCCATCAACAGGTTCAGAAGGCTCAGGATAAGGCATGGCATGATCTACATATTTGACAAAAGACATTTTCGGAGGGTGACTTGGTCTTGTTGTATGATAGCAAGTTTGAAAAACACTCGAGAAAGTTCTGTCAGCACTGGCTAGGTCCCTATATGGTAAAAGAAGTCACAAATGGCAGAGTTGTTCAATTAGCTACCCTACACAGTGATATGTTACTAGGCTATGTCAGTGGTAGCCAAATCAAACCATATCAGATCAAATGACTATATGGTTGGAGTAGCTATATGGGCGGAGCATGTCCACTAGGGAAGGTAAGTACAAAAAGGACCATGGTATGCGCAGGGAGCGGCCATAGATTTGGAAGTCCGGAGGGGTGCAGGAGCACATTTAGAGTGCAGAAGGTGTGCTGGAAGCGCAGAGGTGCGCTAGGAGCATATAAGTTACGCTGGGAGCATAGGGGTGCGCTGGGCACACAGGAGGTGCGAAAACTAGCTGTTGGAATAGTAAAATCGGGTAAAAAGCAAAAGTTACCATTGAAAGGAGTGGGTGGCTGACATTTAATAAGGTGATTTCTGAAGATTTTTTACCATTTCTTTGATGGTAAGTTCCAAGTGAGGTTCACCCAACCATTGATTGATCCACGCGGCTATAAAAGAAAAAGGATAGATCAGGTAAGGGTTATGTATCTCTTGAATAGGTTGTACTTGGCGTATTTGTCCTTGGCAAGATTGTGCTGTAAGATTTTCTATGTCTATTGCGTCCCGTTCATCTCTGAGCATCCTACACCCTCTAACAGTAGCAACCCTGAGTTCATCTTCCACACCAGAATGACAACCACTAATCATGCTAAAACCTCAGAACCTATGACCTCGACGAAACAAGAAACCGAGGAAGTAGTGGAAGTCGAATCAGAGGCTGAAGAGGTTACATCTATGCTGAGTCCCACCAAGAAGAAAGGGAAAGAAAAAGCGCAAGGATCAGGGAAACCTACGAAATGGGCTGGGATGAAGCCCCGCACCTCACCCAGCAATGTGAAGTCCCCGCAGGAGGTGGGCTATGAAAGCTCACCTAGGCCAGTAAAGAGACCCCTATCTGCTCAGGGAAAGGCCCAGATGGATGAAAAAATCAATTGGACACCACCCTTTTTTTGTCCTCGCAGGCCCTCAACATGCACACTGAAGAATCTTAATGTCCTGCACACCTATATGCAGATGCCTCTAACTCCGATCGAGGTCCCCGTGATTTGAGAACCCTTTGTCAAACTTCATGAGGTGAAATTCGATGACCATGACTTAGAAAATTTGGAGGCCTTCCCTTACATCTCACCCAAGCTTTACCTTGAAACGATATTTAAAGACGACGGGATATAGATTGTCCCTATGCGCTGGGTGCGCGGGTTTGTTGGTTCCGGGCTCTTGAACCTGCAAAGGATGCCGCATTTTTTCCATTACAAAATTAGAGACCGACTTGTGTGCCAATTTCTTGCATTGGTCCATGATGACAACTTGTGGATCCAAGATCGAATCCCTATTGATGCCGCATTGATTCATCGAATTACTGGCATCCCCATGGAAGGCCCAGACCCTATGCTGCGCGTCAAAGAAAAGTACAAGCAGAATATCACTGAAAAAGTGCATGAGGATTACCATGTATTGTGAAACACTCAAGGCTTCATGATCAACACCATCAGTGACCCTGGGGAACAGCTGGGCACCTTATTGTTAGCGTGCAAGCTGATGCACAAATGCTGGGCTGCCACCATCCCTGCGTATGTCATTAAGCTAATGGGCTAGTGCAAAAGGGGGGTTTGCTTCAATTGGGCCAGTATCCGTGCGACAAGTTCTTGGCAAACATATGCAAAGCCTAGGATTAGGGGCGCACATTTTGCTACTCATGGGTGTTGCTTCTCATTGCGTTGGTTGCATGGGAAGCCCCAGAAGATTCGGTCCTCCTTGAGTTCATGCCTGATATGTGTGAAGGGGAATGCTACACAAATTTATGGGACTCCAAGGATGCGTAGTAGATTGAGGACTATCAAGTTTTTTGGGTCGTCTTCCAGAGTGGACTGGCCGTAGTAATCAATTACCAGCCACGTTTGTCACCCGCAGTATATGAAAAATATAAGGACATTGCGACGTTTCAGGTAACTATGCATAACATCCAAATAAGAAGCCGCAAGAATCAAGTATGGGTCTCACTCTTGTACATGGTAGCGGATGAGGACATTGACTGATTAATCGTGACCTGTCCTCCCCAATAGAAGATTGGGTTCAAATATGGTGCGCAAGGCACCGTAGGGACAAGCGCTACAAAATTAACCCCGCCTGATACGATCAGAGAGTAGGGCCAGGGTACGAGGAAGGAAACGAGACTGGAAACATAGAAGTATTCACAGCAGGGAAAATGCATGGGAAAGGAAATGGAACCAGCCTCAAAGAAGGGTTTGCAGTAGGGCGCAAGTACTAGGAAGGATGCGGAACCAGCCTCACGAAGGGACTCGCAGAAGGCTCTAGACACATAAGGTCTAGAAACATGAGGTGTTGAATCCCCTTGGGGTACCAAACGGACTGGTGACCCTGCTAAGGGGTCATGGAAGAAGCAACGATCCATCTACTCGAAACGTTGCATGAGAGTTACACTGATAGAATATGATCTTGAGCAGATCGCAGATGCGTTCACCATGGTTGTTGAGGACAAATGCCTGGCTTTGGAAGAGCAGTAGAAAGCCATGGTGGAAACACTCCAGACTGAGATCCGAGCTCTACAGCTCAAAACAAATACCTTTCAAACTAGAATGATCTAGGCAAGGTCAACCACAACAACAAGAAGTGCAGTAATCAGTACGCCAGAAAGTCGCCTCTGCCCTCTCCCAGACGCAACCTTCATACTGAGTCCACCCGACATAGGAGCGCAAGTCCAGGCCTGCGCAGAGGTGCAGTTGGATCTAGCCCACCTACTGCATGATTCATTGCAGGTCCTTCATGTGTCTCTGTTTGAAGAAATCCAGCATTGAGATCATCAAGTGCACCAGTAGCTCAGTACAGCTGAGTAGATGATTGAAGAAAAAAATGCTGAAGTGTCCCAGGTATAGGCTGCATGTACCCTCGCCACCACGCAAAAGACAGAGTTGGAGCACCTCATCAGTAAGCTCTGTGCATATGTCTCCAAAGATATTCTAGCTTATACCACCCCTCACGCCAAGATTGAGGGATTGGTCGTAGCATTAAAGGCCTAAACAATTGAGATCCAGGTGGTCAAAACGTAGATGGAGTAGCACATGGTGGACTTGTAGGCCAAGTTGTAGCCTAAGGGCCCAGCGAACCACATTGGTTATAGAGACTACAAATGTTACCACATGGAAAATATCTCAAGGTTGGAAACAACAATGTAGCTATGGAACAAGGTGCAGTGGTATCCATTCCTGCGTGAGATCAATTAGGCGCTACGACAAAAGGAAGAACAGTTTGAGCAGCTGGAAGCCATGATGCCTACTTTGATCCCTGCTTAATGGTTGGCACAGCTACATACCAACCACACCTTGAGAGATGAAATTGAAGAGCTCTGCCGGAAGAAGAAGACCATTGGTGACCATCTCAAGTCTTGGGCTGATGAAGCCCTCAAGCTCTCCCAAGACATTGATATTTTAGTAAAGCAACTTACCCAGAGTTTGTAAAGTGTCACGGTTGCCACAGAGGGACCAACTTCACAAAAGATGGTGGATATAGCTTAGAATGCTGCTGCACAAAGTGAAGGAGTGTTTCCCGAGCTGTTTGATGCGATCAAGGTGCTGCAAGCAAAGGTGGAGATCCCACCACTACAGTGACTCGGGATGAGTCACAAGATTGTGTTAGGGGACTGTTGGAACTGAGTCCCCTAAAGCTATGAATATTTTACAATTTTGTATATTTTTGGTATTAATTAGTCTAACGCAGGGGTTTTGGGGTGGGTCAAAGCCCTGAATTCATTGTAATGGGTCATGGGTAGACCTAGAGTCTGGAAACCACAGTTTGTGAACCACAAGAAAGCATAGTTTAAGTCATTATAAATAGAGAACATTTTAAGTCTAGAGGTAGGCAAGAATTGAGTCTGAGGCTGAGTGCGAATTGTTAGATCTATCTTGGGTTTTTTCAGTAAGGACTCCTGCTGGCTGTGTGCACGGAGATCCTCAGTCCTGCTATGTGCAGACCCTGCTGGCTATCTATGCAGGCTATGTTATATTGTAATTGGGTTTGAATATATATGCGGATATAGTTGAAGTACCTTTGTGTGATCGAGATCTGTTGTGTTATTGTTAAAGTGAACCTTTGGAATCTATTCAGAGCTACGAATACATTTATTGCAATTGTATTTTTTTTATGCATATATATCTATGATTTGTCTCAGCTGCGAGTATAAGGGTTATGTGATGGTTTCTTTTTAGGTACGAGTATATCTGTTATAAGCTACATTTTATGATATCATAATTGTTGTATGCATGTGGATACGAAGGTATCAAATATATCTGAATATCTCTGTTGTGGTTACTAACTGAATATATTGTGAAAGCCTATGAATAGACCTGTGTGAGCTTGGTAGGTTGCGAAATTGGATCTGCTTGACTAACCTGCTCTCTCTTAGGGTGCGGAAACCTAGTTCCAGCAACCTCCCATATTACTTCGGGTGAGACCTGGCCTGCGCAAGTAGGTCACTGCCGAAAGGGCCAGTAGTGTAGGGGTTTGTTAGCAAACCTTCACCTCCGAACCTGGGTCAGGACCCCACAAGCCAACAGAGTAGCAAAGCAAAGCAAGATGCAGCAGAGGTAAGCTCTAGGTAAGTACATTCTTTATATGCATTTTCATCTCCTTATTGCATTAGGTTCTTTCTATTATAATTTTTTCTTTTTTGTTAGCACTTATATATGCTTTGCAGGATGAGGTAAGTTTTGCTATTATCATGTCATGGGTAGTTCCTTGAAGGATTTTTCCAGGTATTATATATTCATCAATATAAGACTCAATGCATGATCTAATGTTTTGAAGAGTGAGAAATGGTAGCATGACAAGAGAAGAAATCAAGGTGCAGAACAATAATGAGAAGTTTACCACGTGAAGTCCTCACGTGGGAAGCACTGCATACAGTCATTGTCAAGGTATCATTGTACTGAGTCATTGTAAAAGCATCATTGTAAATTTTTTACAAGTGTCTATTTTCCAAGAAGTGAAGAGGCAGTGTCGAGAGGTCTAGGATCATCATTAGGTATTTGTGTCATAGTTGGGTTTATGGTCTACTGTGTCTTCTTCTTCTACATCATTCTATATCATTGTAAAGTGGACCATTTTCCCTGGTACAAGAGTCCATTATTCTTTTATTCTTCTATAGGGTGGTAGGGTGGTGCTAGGCTGGTGAATGAAGTCACCAACAGGTTCAATCCTGTGAAAAATTTAGGGTGGTAGGGTGGTGCTAGTGTGATTTGTAGCTCATTGGGTGTTGGGGCATCTGTTCATTTGACTACTAAAGAATCTCGGGCGTTGGAGCTTCCATCCAGTGGGAATTGGAGAAGAATGCTTTTCTAGATTATAGGAAGTTGGAGCTTTATTTTCAATTGGAGTTGAATATTAAAGAATCATTAGAAAATCATTTAGGTGGTTTTTATCCCAGAGGGGGTTTCCACCTTAAAAACTGTGTGCATTTTTGTTCCTTTTGTTTACTTCTATCATTGTAAAAAAAATGATAATAATTGAAGATTAACTAATGCTTTGAAAGATTAATAATAATACTAATTGAAAGGAATACTGATTCACCCCCCCTCTCAGTATTTCCAACAATTGGAATCAGAGCTTGGTTCCTTCAATAGCAGTTTAACAGTTGGAAGGATGTCATGGAGCATACCAAGAATGGCGTAACTTTGTTCAATGAAAATAATTATGTACTCTTGGAAAGGAATAATGGCTTTACACCAGACATGTATGAACAAGGTAAGAATAATTTGGTAAATGATGCAAAATCAAAGAATATTATTATAAGTGGACTTTTTGAATCTGCTTATCATAAGGTGTGGGTTGTAAAACTACAAAAAATGTATGGGACAAGCTTGATAATATATATGCAGGTGACACAAATGTAAAAGAAGCAAAGCTTCAAATCTAAAGAGAAAAATTTGAGCAACTCAGAATGAAAGAAGATGGCAACATTGTTGCATACTTCCAACACGTTGATGAAATAACCAACACTCTAGAAGGATTGGGAGAGCCAGTTGATGAGAAGACTATTATACGAAATATTCTTAGAACGTTATCAAGGATATTCAATCCAAAGGTATTGGGCTTAGAATACAGTGAAAATCTAGACAAACTCAACAAAGAGGAATTACATGGAGTTCTCATAGCATATCAAATGAGCCTTGAAGAAGAAGAGGGTACTTCGCATCTAGAAACTCCGTTCGTTGCATCTAAGAAAACCAATAAGGACAAACAACCTTCAAAGGAAAGGATCTACACCTTCAAGTGTGAAGAAAAGGGAGATGATGAAGAAGGTCTTTCAGATGAATAATATGCTTACTTTATAAGAAAATTAAAAATTGGTAAGGGAAAATTCAAAGGTAAACTTCCATTGATATGTTTCGGCTATGGTGAGGTTGGGAATTTCACAGCAAAATGTATGAACATAAGTGATGGTGACTCAAAAGGAAAGAAAGTTTTTAAGAAATTCAACAAGCAAGGAAAAAATAAAGGTTTCAAAATGAGCTTTCTCTCTAAAGAAGATAGCTCATCATTCGATTTAAACGTGAAAACCTTAAATTCGACTTTTGAATGAATATATATAATGGGAGGGGCGAATGTACGGTGAGACATGTGGAATGGTGACGTGGCAGGACGGGGTTACGGCGGGACTGACAATAAATATGGGCCGTCCGATCTTAATGGAGATCAACGGTGGGAAACACGTTGGAGGGCAATGGACAGTGGGACAGGGGTACGGTGGCCATGGGTTATCGCGTGCGCAGCTTCACGGAGCGACAACCGTTGAATGAGGTGCCCCAGATCGGACGGCGGACATGCATATCACTCCGTATCCTGTGCCAAACTTTAACACACGATGATCAGGCGGTTTTGAAATAGTGTCTCTGCCACGCGTCGCGCGATGAGTGGAATCGCTTGGCCATCGTGAAATACCGCCTACCTCCGAAAGGCGGTGCGATAGAAACCGGTGGTTTCTAAATAGTGCGTGGGCGTGGGACCACCGGGACAGGGGAATATGGACCATTGGATTTGAGGTTTTAAATGAACGGCTGATATTTGATCGAGCGGTAAACGTGTGAACAACGGGCGTGAAGGATGGGACGAGGGCGACGATCGCCGTCCATTCTGTTTAGATCTATGGCTATAAACGCGCCCAATGAACATGTGAGATAAGCACTTCTTGCCCTGGTGCCTGGTCATGGCGCTGGTCACGTGGAGGGATATGTACAGGGGGCTAGGCTGAAAGGGGCTAAGGCCCAATTACATAGAAAACATGGTTTTTTGGCCCATTTAAAATGAAATTAAAAGCCAAAATGGGTAACGATAGAGAGATACAGGGGTCTCTTGGCTAAACCAAGAGCGGATGCATGGTTTAAAGGGGATTTTGGGAGGATTTTGGGGATTAGAGGGGAATTTGACAAAGGAAAGATAAGGGTCAAAATGGGGGGTTCTGTAGGGGTTCAAGGGCAAATGAAGGCCTTTGAAAACACAATTTGTCACAATTAGAGAGGCTTTATAATGGGAATCAGCAGAGGGGTTTTTATCAAGGGAAAAGACACATGAGACTTCAAGGATGATGTGTCTTTAGGGGAGATGCATTCCTTGAAGGCTCAAAAACAATTTAGCCCCCTACTTTGTCTATCAAAAATTTACAGGGGGGCTAACAGTGGCTCTACATGGGGATGGCTTCTTCTTGAAGGAGTCAAGAATTCTGAGGATAGATCTTTGGTGTAGGCCAGATGCCTGCGGCTTGGCACATCCCTTTCTTTCTTTAGCTCGGTTTCCACAATATGAAGACATTACATCAGCAAAAAAACTTTTCCCAACAAACCACCTACCCTTCCTACAATCCTAGCATTTTTTCTTTTGGGGCGCATTTGAACTAGCAGACCCTTTACATCATTTATTTTTATAAAAGAAAATAAACCTATACTAAATCTATCCTTATTACTCCATGAGACCAGATTAGACTGTTGGTCTCATATGTTTCTATACCTAATCTAGTATCTACTGGGATTAAATTTTCCAGCAGATTGCTTCTCTACATTCTACAAAATAAATTTAAAAACAATCAAACTAGGATTAGACAGTCTAGTTTGCTGTTGATCCAAGGAATAAAGACAGTTGCACATGGACAAAAATTTGCAAGAAACTGAAACAAAACTTTGAAGACTTGAAATCTGGAATCTTGAAGTATCCTTCTTTATTTTTTGTAACTCTGGATTTGAGCTTGTTAGAGTCACTTTCCTTTCTTCATTTCAGCTCTGGTTTTGGGCTTGTTAGAGCTGATTTTTCTTTCTTCTCTGCTGGTCCGGTTTTGAGCATGTTTAGACCAGCTATCTTTATTTTCCTTGGCTCAGATTTTGATCATGTTAGAGCCAACCCTTTGCACTACAGAGGTTCATGTTTTGAGCATGTCTGAACCTCTCCTTTCTCTCTGTTTTTTTTTTTTTGAAACATTTTTCTTTTTCTTGAAAACAAACACTGCAATGGTATGTACAATGGAAATGAAAACTGGAAATAAAAAATTAGCAAAAGTAATGTTTGAGCATCCTGCCATTGACAGGACCCCCAAACAGCTCTGTACCATCTAATTCTTGTAGGAAGAAGGCATTTGGACCCACAGTGGCCTGGATGATGTATGGACCTTGCCACAAACTGTCGAACTTGCCATGCTTTCCTTTGTCCTCTTTCCTTGAGTCCCACTTCAAAACCTTATCTCCAATTTTGAAATCAACAACTTTGGTCCTTTTGTCAAACAACCTCTTTATGTTCTCCTGAACTTTCATAGCTCTGTTATGGACCTCCTCCCTCGTTTGTTGAAGATGAATTTTTTGGTTAATCCTTCTCACCATACTGTCTTCTTCTGTCTGTATCTCTTGAACAAATTTGATCACTGGTATTCCAAGGCTGGTGGGAAACAATGCTTCTGTTCCATAGACAAGCTGATATGGAGACATGCCAATGGATTTCTTCGTTGTGAGCCTGTCAGCCCACAAAGCATGTACTAACTTGTTATGCCATGAATTTTTGTTCTCTTCCAACATATTTTTGATGATGATCACCAGGCTCTTGTTTGATGATTTAGCTAATCCATTACCTTGAGGGTAATAGGCAGTTGAATTACCGAGTGCTATTTGATACCTGTGACAAAAATCAACCATTTTCTTGGATCTGAAAGCAGTAGCATTATCAGTGATTATTTTCCTTGGGCAGCCAAACTGAGAGAGGATATGACCTTCTAGGAAACTAATGATGACTGAATATATGGCATTCCTAGTAGGTATGGCCTCTATCCACTTAGTGAAGTAGTCTGTGGCTGTTAGGATCCATTTGTGTTGTGCGGAAGAAGCAGGATGAATTTCCCCTATAAAATCTAGGCCCCATTGCAGAAAGGGAACTTCAACAGTGATGGGTTGTAGAGTTAAGGGAAGAAGTTTTCTTTTGCCTTCGAAAATATGGCATTTGTGGCAGGAAATTATCATCTTATGGATATCATTGAAGAGTGTAGGCCAATAGTAGCCAGCTCTGAGTATTTTGTTTGCAGTAGCCTTCGGCGTCCACATTATCCTGCATGGAATTCTTGTTTAATCCTCTCTGCCTCATTTTCAGGAAAACATTTAAGCAATAGGCCATTTGAATTTTTCCAGTATAAATTTTCATTCAGAATGCAATAGTTTCTGGCTTTTAGCTTTAAGAATCTGGCCTTGGTCTTCGATAGTTCAGGAGGTGCATTGAGGTGTGTAAGAACATATAGAATGTCAGCATACCATGGAGAGCTTTGAAACTTCTCATCAACAGTGGGAACAAGCAATCCCTATTGCTCATCCAAGGTATTTACCATGTTAATGTCAAGGGCTTGTAAATTCGATTCAGCCTTCAGTTGTGCTATGGCCTGGCCTTTAACTAGTTTGGTGGGTTTTATCTTAAGGTCGTATTCTAAGATCGCAACAATCCATTTTCCCCTTTTCCCATCTGGGTCTTGGGACAATATGTCTTTAACCACTATATTTGGCACATAGGCTATGGTGTGGGAGTGCAGTATGTACACCCTAAAGTCTTTCAAGGCCTTAATCAGAGCATAGGCCTGTTTTTCCATGATGTTGTATCTCAAGGGTGCATCTCTGAGCGCCTTGCTGAAGAAAGAAATGGGTTTTTCCATTCCCTCTGAATTTTTCTGCAGTAGGACTGTAGCTATTGTATGCTCAGAGGCGAATGAAAAAATCACGAAATCTTTTGAGAAATCTGGGATGATTAGGACAGGAGCCCAGGTTAGTGCAAGTTTAACTGATTCAAAAGATTTCTTAGCTTCAATAGTCCACTTAACTCCTACGTCTTTCCTCAACATGTTTGTCATATTCCTAATATGGTCAGCTAAGTTGGGAATAAACCTCCCGAGGAAGTTGATTTTCCCAATGAAGGACTGTAACTCCTTGATATTTCTCGGGTGTGTGATTTGTAGTATTCTCTTAACTCTTTGTGGGTCTATCCTAATCCCCTTCTCAGATATAATGTGGCCAAGAAGTTTCCCTTCCTGTAGTCCAAATACAGTCTTTTTGGGATTTAGTGATAGACCAAACCTTCTGCATTTTTCAAACACTCTTCTCAGGTGCCCTAGGTGTTCCTCCTCAGTCTTGGAGTAGACTGTTATGTCATCCAGGTAGATGACAATGAAGTGTCCTGTTTCATCTGAGAAAGCTATGCCCATTTCTCTCTAGAATGTTGCACTAGCATTCATCAATCCAAAAGGCATCTTTACATACATAAAGGTACCCCATGGAGTGGTAAAAGTCGTCTTGAGTTGATCTTCTGGGATTACTAGGACTTGGTTGTACCCTAAAAAACCATCTAGCAGGGAGATCCTTTTAGAACCTACTACCCTTTGAAGAATATGTTCCATTTTTGGCAAAGGGTAATTGTCTTTGAGTGAGGCTCTATTAAGATTCCTAAAATCTATGCACAATCTGATCTCCCCTGTTTTCTTTCTCACAGCCACTAGGTTTGATACCCAATCAGAGAACCTTACAGGAACAATTATACCTACCTCGTACATCTTTTTAATCTCTTTTTCAACTGCAGGCAATTGTTTTGGGTTTATTCTGCGAAGTTTTTGTCTAAAGGGCTTCTGATTTTCTTTCAAGGGTATTTTATGCTGTATGATTTTTGTGTCATAGGCCCTTAAGTCCTCGTAACTCCAAGAAAGCACATCAATAAATTCCTTGAATAGTTCAATGTATTTCTTTTTCATGTTTGCAGGCAGGGACTTAGCCAATTTGATCATCTTGGGTTTATCTTCAGTGCCTATGTTGTATTCCTTGACATCAGAGTCTGCATGCTCTATAGTGGGCTTTTTAGCTACATCATCAAAGTCAAAGTGGTCTTCTAAAGGTGCCAGACCTCGAGTTATGTTCCTATCTTTGGTCTGCAGCACCTCTACTTCTTAACTGTCTGCATTTTCACATTTTTCGTTTGGATTTCCAGTCTATTCATTTACATTGTTTATTTCTATGTTACAGGGTGGATCTTCCTCACCTGAGGACTTTTCACTTAGGCAGCTACTGTCAGATTTTGAGTCTGAATCAGAAAATTCAAACTCTTTTCTGCCCACCAGGAAATCTTCAATCTGTTTATCTCCTTCAAAAACTTGCCAATATTTTTCATTGTCCGGCACTGTAGGTCTGAATTTGGTCTGAATGATGATCTGTTGGTCGCTTGGAGTCTTAGGGTATGAACTAGCTAGGCAAGCTAATCCGTTTGCAATGACATTTTGACTCCTAGAAACAAACACTAATTCGTATTCAAAAAATGTCTTCAATAAATCCATAGTGTCATTCCTGTAAGCTCTCAATCTAGGATGTTTCGCTATGTATTCACCATTCACCTGTTTAACAATCATCTTAGATGCTCCACGCACAGTTATCCTACGGGCTCCTAGTTTCCTTAAAAGGTTTAGACCTAAGACAAGAGCCTCATACTCTGCAATATTGTTTGTACATTTGAAGTGCAGGTTGTAGGCATGACTCTCTACGTAGTCATTCTCTGTGTTATGTATCCACACCCCTGCTCCAACAGTTCTCTTGGTGCATGACCCATCGAAATTCATCTCCCACAAGGGTTCATTCTCGGGTTTGTCATCGTTTCCTTCCCTACAGCTGGGTTCGCCATTTTGTTTCATTATAGGAGCTGCACTAGCCTGTGGGTTGTTCTGTTTCTCTTCATGGGTGTGGAAATTAGAGGGGTGACTAATTAGCTGATTACATTCCATTTATGGTTCATTTTGAGTTCTTGTTTTAGTGCATTGTTCAAATTTTTCTACGTCTTTCTCCTCTAAGTCTAGAGTAGCCATTATGTTAAAGTCCATGGCCTCTGTTTCCTCATTTGTATCTCTGTTTTGGGACGTTGACCCTTCTAAGGATTCATCATTACAGAGGATGAAGGAGTCAAGGTCTGTATGTACAGAGTATAAAGGTGAGTTTTCAGGCCTTTCGGGGCTACTAACCAGGAATTTCATTTGTGCCTCTCTGTACAGTCTTCTAAGTTGGCCAAAAATGGGGATCGTGGCATAAGCCCCATCCATCTGCATTGTCCCTTGCAGCTTGGCTCCCCATGATCTTGATAATAACATGCCATACTTGGGTGGCACATCTGCCACCACCACGTCCATGACCATACATTTTGCTGAGATCTAGGTAAGGCTCACACATAAATCTTTGATCAGGCCAAGACACTTTACTCTACTAGAGTCAAATGAATATAGGTCTTTATAGGGATGGGTTATCTCTAGGCCTAATCTTTCCATCACTACTTTAGGCATCAGGTTGTGTGATGCCCCATAATTGTGCATTGCATTGTGGAGAATCTTATCATGGACATTGAGACTGATATAGAAAGGTGGCACTACCCCTTCCTGAAACTTTCCTTCTATCTTTGGACCAAACATAAGGGTTGGTTGATCATCACTCAGATTTACAGTGTCACTGTTCTCACCTAAATTTAATTCTTTCAAAATTTGGCCTTTATATACATCTTGAGTGGCCAGCTTAGAGAGTGGGACATAGATTTTAAGTTTTGCATTCTCACCCTCCAAATTGAAAGTGGACTGACTCTTTGGAATGTTCAACTCTATTTTGTTAGCCACTGCCTTAGTGGCTGAATCAGCGTGCTGATTCTCATTATGTACAGTGTTAGAAACTTTTTTCTTAGGAGTACTAACTGCAGTTGTTAGTATGAATTCTTTGTCGAAGCGTACGAAAAAGAACCACTTTAGCTACGCATAACTAATAGCCCTAACAACAATAATGGCTGCAAAACATCTTCAGATCTGCAATTAGTAGTTAAAGTGCTGCAACAAACAGATCTATAATTGGAAAGATATTAAGCAGTGAAGTAAAGAGTTTGCTCCATGCATCCAACAGACAAGACAAGAACACGATTTTTGAATGAATTTTTATATTACAGGGCACCCGGGAGGAAACAAGAAGGTGTATCCAGATCTCCTCAATGGGATGGGTTCTTTGTAGTCCTCAGCACTTCAGATCTAAGCTTTCTCTCTCTTGTAGATGTAGAAAACCCAATGTAGGAGGTAGAGCTCAATGGGAGCAACAATGGTAGAAAATGAGACCGAGTGTATAGATCCAGAGTGATCTAGTATGCAACAAAAGGTGAAGAATGATGGGGAAAACCCTCCTATTTATAACAAAATATTGGGTCCTTCTAGATCTTGGTGCATGATTAAAATAATGTTAATCACATCTAGATCCATCTCTATGGAATATTTTATTATTATTTGTTGGAGGGAAAGGGTGTTTGACTTGGGTCAAATCCCTTGATTAGTGAAAAATAAATAAATAAATGATTTATTTATCTTTTTAAGGAAGTGGTTGGGATATAATCAAATAAATAATGATTTATTTGATTAATGGTGGTTGATTTGGTCATATTTAACAAGGAATATTATTATATAATTATTCCTAGAAAATAATAAGATAACTATGGGTTTATCTCATTAATTTCTTTGTTTTTGGGTTAAACATGACTGGGAATAATAATTAAATTATGGTTTAATTAATTATTCCGTTTGGGGTTTCCTAATTAACATAGTGAAAGCAGTTTTACTTGGGGTAAAACTGGTCTTACATGGTGTACTTGGGTCCATCTAATGATGAAAAGTTAGATGACCAAAAAATGGTGTAACAGATTGCCCCCCAGCGTGCGAGTGTCGGGAGCAAATCGTATGACCGAAGTACGTTGTAAGAAGACAATCACTAGACAACAAAAGGGTATGTCAGAGAGAGAAATATGAGGTAGATAGTGTGCTGAAGGACTAGACCCGGAGGAGACGAGACTCGCAGGTGCAACAAGTCTCTGTTATGAGAGGGTACCTGTGCTGAAGGCGGCGGGGGAGGCATACCTATGCCCGCCGTGACAAAGTACAAAAGAATAGTGTGTCTAGTGAACAAGGGACCGAACCATAGAGTACAGCTGGCATAATCAAGGGCCAGATAAAAATACAATGAAGAGTCTCACATACATGCTGTGCCTGGGATAACAACCAGGACTAGTACAATAACATCTGAGTACATGAGATAAATACAACCCAAATGCCCCCTGTAAATGGGGAAGGGCTCACAAAATCTGACTGATACATGCAAATCATAGAGGTGCCGCAAGTGGCTAAGGCCAACATCATCAAAATCTGGAGCGGCATCAAAGGCTGCAATGAAGAGGTCATCCGGGCATGTGGGGGGCTACCTGCAGGGCCACCCCCTCATGAGGGCCGAGACATCTCACACACGCCCGGGAATCATCACGAGCTGCTGCTGGGTCACTGGACTGTCCAGTATACGAATCTCGGTCATGCTGAAAGGAGCTGGAGAAGCAATCAAGTCAAAGGGAGGTAAGAAATCCCCCTGCCTGATCCGAGGCACCGAACAAAAATGGAAGCTGGAACCAAGGTACACCGCCCTCTAGACCTTGCTTCTGGAATAAATGTGCTGAGGTCGACAGAAGGAGGTCCGCCTTAGGTGAGGCAATGAGAGATCCTCAACTAAGGCACGAGAGAAGAGCAATAGAGCGACGGACAGACTGACACTAATGATGATGGTGGAAATGGGAAGGATGGAGTGGCGAATGGATGACTTCCCTTGTTAGAGCATAAAGGGCATGAATGACATGGCAGCGACTGACACAATATCGAAAGGGACAGGGGACAGTGGGGCTGAAGGTCATGAGATGCGACACAAGAGAGAAACCAAGCAAAAAAGAATGGAGGGCTATAGTATGGTGTAAAAGGATGCAGGATAGACTCCATGAATGCAATGATGACTCAACTCGGATGCTCTAAGCAAGGGCGACTAGATAGTGCTGCCACACAATAAAGGCCCCAATGGGGGGTCATAGAAGCATGAGTACAAGGTGGGTACTCATGACGAAAATCAACACGAACATGGACAAGTAAAGGGGCGATATGGTGCCCCAAGTACAAGTGTCGTAAGTGAGGAAATTCGATTTTAAGGAGCGGTGAAGTGATCCTTCGTGGAAAAATGTGTCCGGGTGAAGTATCAAATCACCAAAAACTAAGGAAAACCCATTTGGGAGCTCGGTGAGATCTATCCAGCGGTGCTGACGGTTCGTCGAACGGGGCTACGGTGTGGTCGCAGCAGTCGAAAGAAGAAACAGGGGTTCTCTTTTAATGAGGCAGTTTTCCCTCCAAAATCATTCATTTGCTATTGTTGCTGTGGTGAATGTGGAGAGGAGAGAAGGCCCTAAATCTTGCGGCGAACGTAGCGGACAAACCGACCGTTGGATTTGAGATCTGTCAGTTGGAGGCGAGAGGCCTAACCTTGCTCTTGCATTTTGATGGATTACATTTGCAGTTGAGGGCCCAAAACCCCCAGAAACAGCCCCTCCTTCATCTCTATGGCCGAGTCGCACTTTTTTGGGGCAAAAAGTACGACCCAGGACGCAGGTATTAGGGCAACAAGTGCGACCTGGTCCAGAAAATGGCAGAAAACTGCGACCTGGGAGATAAGGGGGGTTTGGTGCTGTTCTATGGCTGGGAGTTGGATTGTGGTGTGTGGTTATGGTGTTCCCGATCTGTACCCTGACAAAAAGAATGTGGTTGTGCAGGTATGGCAGAGTTGCGGGTCAACTGGAGGGGGAGGGATCCGGGAACACTTCGGACAGTGATCCAGGCGGATCAGGGCGTTCGTCGTGTATTGGCCAGATATAGGGGCATATGGTGCCCTCTCGGATGTGTGTAGGGGCAAGTGGTGCCCCCTAGAATGTATGGGGGGGCATATGGTGCCCCCAGTTTTTTGGATTTTGTTTGTAACATGCTATGGGCATGTCGGATGGATATATATGGGGGGGCGTATGGTGCCCCCAGTTTGTGGAACATGCTATGGGCACGTCGTAAGTATATGTATGGGGGGGCGTATGGTGCCCCCAGCTATGGGCATGTCGTATGTATCCGAGTAGATGGACTCATCAATATATGGTTTGCGACACATATTATGGATATGCATCGTCTTGTGATGGTTGATTTAATTTTATTGTCTTGTATGACTTGTGTGTGATAAATGCCAATCTAGAACATGGTTTGCAATACTATCTACGTAGTGATTTTGGTCTCTGGGTACATGGTTGAAAGTGATGGTTTCAAACGCACGTATTAAGACTTTCACTCGTAAATAGCGTCGAAACAGCACAGGGTTATGCACACGATAAACACCATTTAGTTGCATGACAAGAAGCAAGGAATCCAAGTGAACGTGCAGGTGGCGAATGCGATGCAGCAAAGCATCAGCTAGTAGGCCACGCACTGCATCGTATTCGGCCTGATTGTTGGTGGCAGAACCAATGCATACCCCATTAGACAGAACGAGGTCATGCAAGGGGGTGAAGATGGCCCACCTTGCCGAGGCAAGATTCCTGGAGTAGCGACTTGCACCATCGGCGTAACCGATAAAGGGTGTGGACGGGGGGTCCTGCAAAATGGTGTGACAAGACAATAAATGAGGGGATGAAAGGAAATGACGGCAGCGTGAGGGTACAGAAGTCATCGAGCAGTAATGGCAGGGGGAAAGGGCAGGATGATCAAGGCTCACACAAGGTGATGTATGAGAGCTATCAGGAACATGGCGAGGACTCGGGCTGCGGAGGTCAACGGAGACACAAGTGGAGTGATCTCGGGTATCAACGGACACAATGGGGAAGGCTGCAGACGGGCTAGGCTCCAGGTGTCGTGCAGAGGAGGATAGGTAAAAAATGGTGACTGTAGACTCCGTCATCTGAACATCAGGGGGGGGGATGTGGATCGGAGCGGGGGGATCCTCAGGCTGGCCTGAAGCATACTGCGCGAGAATGGGAGAGGCGGATTGATTTTGTTCAACCTCATACTCGCGGATCACTTCAAGGGAGGCGCGGTAATGTGTCAGGTGAGAACAATAATGGGAGTAGTGGCCATGGACACCGCACAAAGCACAAGGCTTGTTGGTGCGGAGAGTCTTGGCGTTCTTGGGGACGGTCGAAGAAGGAGTGGGAGTTTCAGGGACCGTAGTGTCGAGGAACGCGAAGTTTACCATGGGTCGGATACGAGGTAACTCGGGACAAGCATGGGTGGCATGACCAATGACATCACATAAGGCACAAGGCTTTGGGGGTGGAGAAGGAGCCGGGTTGGTTGTGGTGGTTTGGTCTTTGGTTGCCCCCTTGCGGGCTTTGCCTTTCTTCCCGGGAGTCGACCTAACAGGAGAAGGGTCCTGTGGAGGTGCTGGGGGCACAGTGGCTATGGAGGAAGCGAGGGGGACCGGTTGAACCGGTGTCAAAGCCATGTAAGGTTTGGGGTGACCAGGGGGGTGGCGGCTGGGGGGTCAAGGTACCAAACCGGAATACCCAAGGTTAAGTTAGGGAGAGAAAGGGTGGCCATGACGGGGACGGAATATACTCTGGGAGGGGGAGCCAAGAAGGGGATCTGTCCAGCAGGGTAATGACCAGGAGGTACGGTGCCAAGATGGTTAAGGCCAGGGGGGACCGAGCCTGGAGGATAAAGAGGTTCGGGGGCACCAGCTGTAGGGGGAGGGCCAGAAAGAGGAGGTCCGGCTGGCTGAGATGGATGGCTAGGAGCGGGTTGCAAAGGGCGGGGAGGAGGGTGCGGGCTAGCCGAGGCAGGCCGTTTATGGGCAGCCTGAGACGATTGCATCATGCAAACATTCGACAAGCTGGGATCAGTAACAGGAGGGGGAGGAAGGTGAGGAAAATTTCCAAGCAGGGTGGAATCTTTATAGACGCCGGGGGAGACACTGGTCAAAGAATCGACGGTTTGCTTGTTGGCTACAGAAGAGATGGTCGTCTCGGAGGCGGATGGAGACGGCTGCTCATGATACGATAGCTGGTCAATGGTGACTATCTTTCCATTATGTGGAAAAGACATCTTGCGGAAGACCGCGGATGGGACAGCAGACATGGCATAGGTGTAGCTTCGGCCCAATAGAATGTTGTAGTCTAGAGGGGCGTCAATGACTTCGACATCAACGCAAACAGTCTTACCGGCGAGGGTGATGGGACAGTTACGAAACAGGCCAATAGGCTGGGAGGCATGACCGTCCCACGCTCGAAGGGTGATCGTGGAAGGGGCTAGCTCAGGGGATCCGAGTTGCTTCCAAACTGAAGCGGACATCACACAGGTGGATGCCCCCTCATCAATTATACACCGGGATACAGTGGCGTTCCGGATTTTGACTGGGATTTGGAAAGCAACGGAAGGAGGAAGAGGAGGGTGGTCCGATTGAGTGGCGTCGAAAACAATCATTTGGTCATCAGCAGGATCAACAGCGCCCACGGCAGATAGTAGAGCCTTCCGTTGGGAAGGGCACAACTGGAGGAGTTCCAGTGTGGAGATGGCAGCAGGGGATTGTGCCAAATCATCTACTATACTGTACGATTGGGCGGCTCGACCGGAAGCAGCATTTCGGCATAATGGACCCTTTGGAATCTTTGGGTGAACCTCAACTTTGGGTTGAGGGATGTGTAAGGGGCCACTGGGTGTCGAAAGAGGCTCTGTAGAACCTGAAGATGGAGGCTCGGGAGCAGACTGAGCAGGAGGCTTGGGGTACTGGCGAGACCGAGTTTGAAGGTGAAGGTCGACGAAAGGGGACGGATCGGAGCGCATCATAAGGATCTGGTAGTCAGAGGAACCAGAAATGGACGAGGGTGTGGCTGCATGGCTGTCGGGGGGTTGGGTAGCCACGAATCCCTGTTGATGGAAAGGATCAGTGAACACAGCTGGCGGGGTAGTGGCCACATTAGGAGGAGCGTGAGGGGAGGCGTGTTGTCCGCGCAATGTGGCTTGAGACTCCCACATCTGTCGCATCTGGGGTAAGAGAGGACAATCGTGAGTGTAGTGACCGTAATCACCGCAACACGAACAGGGCTTGTTTGTGCGAAGCGGCCTGTCCGGCCTGGGCGGGATGCCCTGAGGCTGGTTGCTAGTGTTAGGGTCCATACCAGAATTGGGTCCTCGGTTACCGGGGGCAGATGGGTTCTGGTTGCCTCTCCGCCTTCTTTGAGAAGAAGGGGGAATGAACGCACCCTGCTGTGCAAATACTTGCCCTGGAGGGGGTTGTAAGGGCTGTTGCATGTGGTGAGGAGGCAAGGGAGGCGGAAGCGCATATGCTGGAGGAGTTGGCGCACCAGGCTGCGGATAAAAGTAAGGGTTGGGTTGGGCAGCATTGAGGTAAGCAGGAGGTTGGGCAAAAGGAGGAGGCATGCCGTATCCTGGATACATGTTGCCGGGAGGGGGCAGAGTGCTAGAGGTGCTGGCCCCTCCCCGAGGGAGGCCATGGCTCATAGGAGGGTGAGCAGAGGGGTGGGAAAGAGATCCAACAATACCGTCGGCGGAATGAGATGCCCCCGGGGCGTTAGCGCCACCGGGCCTGGGGATGTCAGGGAGAACGGTATAAACATAACCAGATTGAGCGTAGATCAGGCCATATTTTAAAGCTATTTGGAGCTAGGAATGCTTCGTATCGAGGGAGGAGAGGCATGCTCTTTGCCGATGGGAGAAGGAAGGATGCGAAGGAACCAGTCCATGTAAACCCGATCTTCAAAGGGAGGGGCTCGACATAAGCTCCGTCTTCGTCGCCATTCCCGAACATGGGCAGAAAGGCGTGTGGAAGAGGATTGCTTAAATGAAGTCAAGAGCTCCGTACCAGTGTCGTATCGGAGAGGGAGCTGGAAGTACGACAAGAAGGCTTGGGCAAGAGTCTCGAACGTGGTATGGGAGGAAGTGGCCTGTTCGACATACCATTTAGAAGCTTCGCCGGTAAGCGTGCGCTGGAACAAACGAAGACGGATGGAGTCATCGGTAATGGAGTTGGAGGAACACCACATGTGGAAAGACCGGACGTGATTGGTTGGGTCTTCGCCATTAAGGCCCTCGAACTTAGGGATATCAGAGGGTACCTTGGTGGGCATAGTGGGCCAGGTAGCATTGTGGTGAATGGGGTCGTTAATCAACTGATGGAAATCGGGGAGGCTGAGGCCTGCAATGTACGGCAGCACAGGGGTGGCCGGAGTAGTGGTTGTGACGGTTCCGCTAGAAGGAGGGCCGGTATTGGGGCCGCTAGCATTGGGCCCTGATCCAGACATGGTGAAGGTAAAAGGGGAGAACCTATGAGGAGAAGGGGGACCCTTAAAATCAGAGAGTGAGCCTGAAGGGTGACTCGAAGGTGGACTGGCTCGACGACGGCGGTGCGGAGCAGGTCGATCAACCGGAAACTGAGGATGAAGGCCAAGAAGTCTCCGGGAAAGGCGCCTTGGGGGCGCAATGATGACAGGAAGAAGGAACCCGACAAGGGCAGAAAGGGACAGAATCAAGAAGGTCAAGGGCAGATAAGGTGCAGTGACGATTGATTTTAGAGTCTTTGCCAGGCGGTGTAAACCAGGCGCTTCTTCACTTAAGGTCAGTGTGTGGTGTGCGTTAATTTTAATTTTTAAACCCTTTCCGTTGTTGAGAGCTAAAAAGTGTGCAACGTAGCTGAAAATAAACCTACAGAGAACAGAATAAAAATGCTGAAATAACAGAAAAATAACAGCTACATATGCATCTATCAAACCCAAGAAAATGGGTCTCTCAAAACTATGCTGAAAAGAAAGGGAAAAACTATGGAAACACACACAAAGGAAGCTCAACAGATCTAGGGTCAAAGGGGACAGAGATCCGGAGGATAAAGCTGCAGATAAGGGGTGCAGATCACAGCCAAGAGACAGAGGTAAGGTGGCTGGAAAAAGGGAAATCAGCAAAAAACCGGGGGGGGGCAAGGCAGAGGCCTTTAGAGGAGGTCCAAACAAAACGACAAGAGGTGATTTGAAAGGAAAAGAGGCTGATTTCAAAGGATCTGGAAGTGAGGTCACAGATCCGGAAAAAGAGGGGGCTGAAGCTCTGAAACCGACGGCTGAAACAGCTGAAACTCTTCCACAAAAAGTGGAGGGTACTAAAGCCCTAAGGGGCTGGGTTCCCACTTAGATGAGTAAAAACAGCTCAGATCTTGGTCAAGGCGGGCTGAGACAGAGGCTGGAAAACCCTGGCAGAGGCTGCAGCAGAACCCAGAAAAATTACAGAAAAAATGCTGGAAAAAAGGCAGGTCGCAGGTTCTGACCTGATTTTGGTTGAGGTCGCAGGTTACAGGCTGAAAAGTGCGTCCAGGTCGCAGGTTTTGGGCCAAAAGGTGCGACCCCCCCCTTCCGGCTGTTTCGGCGGCAGATTTTCTGAAAAATTGCCGTCTCAGGTGCGGCTGGTGTCGCTTACCTGCGCAATAGGGCCAGAAACACACGGAAGTTAGAAATTTTAGGTTTTTAGGTTTTTATGTGAGAAAAATGACATGAAAAGAGAAAAACTAAGCAGCTAAAAAAGAAGCCCTAGGGCCTGAAGTAGCTGGATATGCAGGAATATGAAAAACGACAGCGGTCGTAATTTAAAACCCGTGTGGAGTCGCCATTTGTTAGTATGAATTCTCCGTCGAAGTGTACGAAAAAGAACCACTTTAGCTACGCATAACTAATAGCCCTAACAACAATAATGGCTGCAAAACATCTTCAGATCTGCAATTAGTAGTTAAAGTGCCGCAACAAACAGATCTATAAATGGAAAGACATTAAGCAGTAAAGTAAAGAGTTTGCTCCATGCATCCAACAGACAAGACAAGAACACGATTTTTGAATGAATTTTTATATTACAGGGCACCCGGGAGGAAACAAGAAGGTGTATCCAGATCTCCTCAATGGGATGGGTTCTTTGTAGTCCTCAGCACTTCAGATCTAAGCTTTCTCTCTCTTGTAGATGTAGAAAACCCAATGCAGAAAATAGAGCTCAATGGGAGCAAAAATGGCAGAAAATGAGACCAAGTGTATAGATTCAGAGTGATCTAGTATGCAACAAAAGGTGAAGAATGATGGGGAAAACCCTCCTATTTATAACAAAATATTGGGTCCTTCTAGATCTTGGTGCATGATTAAAATAATGTTAATCACATCTAGATCCATCTCTATGGAATATTTTATTATTATTTGTTGGAGGGAAAGGGTGTTTGACTTGGGTCAAATCCCTTGATTAGTGAAAAATAAATAAATAAATGATTTATTTATCTTTTAAAGGAAGTGGTTGG